>JAQIXS010001874.1:0-26246 GCA_034700785.1 Rossiulus vilnensis | reverse complement strand
TAAGTGTTTATATTGTTAAACCCTGCCATACCTTTTCGAATTCGAATAAAATTAATTATTATTATTATTATTATTATAAAGGCAATGTTGTCAAACACAATACACAGGGTATGTAATAATTTGAAACAATTCAATTCAACTCAGTACTCTACTAGCAGCAAGTGATGCAATGTTGAATTCGTAAGTAAATGTAGGACTTTTTATTTTTTTAGTACTTTTCACACGAAAGAGTAAAAGAAATCAAAAAAATGCGAAGATGAAATCAAGGATATTTTTTGTTTTTTGCTAGATGGTCAAATTTCAAATAAAAAATATTAATCTTGCTCAAAATGCTACAGCGTATGTCAAAACTCACCTGTGGAAAAAAGGCTTAAATCTTTACAAAAATGCCTGCATGATTTACCTACTCGAGTTTTTTTAAATTTTGTATTTAATGACGTAAAAAAATGCTGCTATTCACATATCAACGTAGCATAATAAACGGGGTCAAATATCATCTTGAAATTATGACAGTCATAAAGCACGTAGCATCAAGGGCGAACACACACAAGTGAGCACTTTTTTAACAAATGAATACATTATGTTTACAGAAAAAAAGTATTTAGCCTTGGATGGACCACATATGTAAGCAAAATTCCATAGGGGGTTAAGGGGCAGGAGGTTTTCGAATACAGTACGCCAGGATTAGTTTTATTAACATCTTTACGAAACAAAAAAAAAGAAACGTTGTGTCCAACACACATTCTAAACAGGGTTCCCATAGCGTCAATCAAATGAAATCCCTTGGCTTTTCCAAGTTTTTAAGGTTAAAAATTACATTTTTTTCCCTAACCTGAAAGGTTTCCCCACAGACTAATATCCCTGGAGAAAATATCAGTATGTGATTCTCCACTAATATCAGTATGATTTTAACCTGACTCCAGTATGATTGGGGCTACTAATATCAGTATGTTTAGTGATATCAGTACTATAGTGCATTTTGGGACTACTAATATCAGTATGCTTAGTGATATCAGTACTATAGTGGTTTTTGAGACTACTAATATCAGTATGCTTAGTGATATCAGTACTATAGTGGTTTTTGGGACTACTAATATCAGTATGCTTAGTGATATCAGTACTATAGTGGTTTTTGAGACTATTAATATCAGTATGATTAGTGATGTCAGTACTACAGTGGGTTTTGGGACTACTTATTATTATTTTTATTTTTTAAAACTGAAACCGATGAAGCATATTCAACCACAAAAACGCCAATAACAGAAAACAGTTTCGGCTGAAAATTTTAGCATTAAATTTCCTTTAACGTCCCCACACGAGGTGATAACCAGTTTCATCCGTGAATAATACGAAATAATCCTTACTTTTTTTAAAAATATTTTTTTTCTTTCATTAAGTTAGTGAGGTGGATTTCACTTTCAGATGGTCCTCTCTCTAATCCGATAATAAAATCGGCAAACAAGAGCCGGGGCTTAATCGCCTCCACTGGGATTTTAATCCTGCTATTAATCCTATTTTCATACCTGACTGAAGCGCATTTAAATCACCCAAATCCAGTTTCGCACCTGTGCCAACACGGAAAAATCCTTAGCATTTTTAGACTTTTTTTCTGCCAAAAAAAAAACTTGTCTACGAAAAGGAGTGAAAAATAATAAGCATAAAGGTCTACTAAATGAAATATTATCATTTTTGTCATTTAAATTTAAAGCATACTTGAATTTGAAATTTACGAATTAAAATCATCAGTATTAATCGCATGCGATCCTGAAAATCAGCATTTTATAATCAAAAAATGAAAACTGAAGTTGAATTTTTCGTATTGTAATTTAGAAGAAAAAAAAAGTCACGAAATTCAGCATTTGGCAGTCAAATTTCTAACAAAATTTCGAGGAATCAAAAAAGTTCATGTTTGTATAAGCACGTTGTTTCAGGACAGATTTTAAGCAAAATTATTTGATTCAATTTAGTTTTTTTTAGTTATTAGTATTATTTTTAATTATTATCATTAACTTTTTGGTAAATTATTACTTTATGAATATTTATTCCTAGTTTATTTATTTACTATTTTCTATATATTTTTTCAAATATTCTTCATTTCTCTCTGCTTTTTTTTATTTTTTTTTATTTTTCACATTTTAATTTTAAATAAAATAAAAACGATCACACGTATTTAAAACAGAAGAAAATAAACAAAAGATATAAAAAATTACCAAAAAAAAACAGAGGACAATAAACAAATTAATGTATCGTTTTATATTATACAGTGTAAACGGTTTTTAGCACAATAAGAACATTTCCCAGGGGATTTGTCTAGTCCTTACAAATCAAGTTCGTCCCTAAAATAATGTTGGTATTTTGCCTATTAAACCAAAGCTAATTTATCGAATTCCAGGTTATTTAATAACTTGCAAACATCCTGGATACTAACATTTTTTAAAAAAAGAATTGGATTTACATCAAAAAACAGATCGAATTTCGTATATAAAAAACCACGAAAGCATCATTTCGGTGGATATACGAATTGCATCATGAACGCTGTCAGGAATGACAAGAGGTGGTAGTGGCCATCGCACGCAGCCTGACCTCCCCTTCACCAGAGGTCAACTCACAGGTGGCAGGTAAAATCCGAGATTTTTTGGCCAAAATCCCCGACACACATGACGAGCATCCATAAAGCATGTTACTCGCAGTTGAAAAGATTTGTTACATCGTTGACAAGAATGGCGGTTGTTATGTGTCTGCCACCAAATATTCTGGCTTCCTGATTTCCACCGAACAATGAATGATGCCATCAAAAAGAGATTTTGGGCCATCAAACAAAAATTTTAAAATGCTAGCTGATGCTTCTAGGGGAAGGAAGGAAGGGGGGAGGGGGGGAGAAATAGTTGAAATATTTCACACTTCAGCCGCCTGCGAACACGTCAAAGGCTACTGCACTTTGAACACATCGTAGCATATCAACTAAAATTTTTTTAAAAAAATCAAAATTTTTTTATAAAAAAACCAGGGTTACGCTATTTAAAAAACTGCTCATGATGGTCACTTTGAAAATGACACCGAAACCTGTTTCCAGCCAACTATTTCGTCAATGGCAACGTGTCAATTTCCCCCCAGAAGGCTTTTTCAAAATGACACGGATGACACAAAGTGCCGAAGAAACGAAACAATGTCATCCATTGTTTTGACCTTTTAAATTGACCGCACGGAAGCTTCGGTCATCCGGGCTAAAAATGTGACGCCAACAACACGTCCTCAGCAATTTCTTTGGACAGAAAATGATGGTGGAGTGACCATCAATTTGAATAAATAATAATACAAAAATTACATGACGTACATGTATCTTTGCTGACAGTATTGAATTGAATTAAGGTTATCCAATTTTGTGCGGGGGGGGCCCCCCCCCCCCCCCCCCCCACCAAAAAAAAAAAAAAAAAAAAAACGTCCAGAAGTAAATCCACGTGTTCAAAGGTTTAAATGTCCTCGTAATTAAACGTAAACGGTGTAAAACTTATTGAGTTTTTGTCCTTTGAACGAAATTAGATCAGTGCTTTCTATAGTTTTCACGAAACTATCCAGGTTTTCCCTGTCTTGAAAGGTTGATTTTTTGGCGCTTGGCACTTTATGGTTTGGCATCCTTCATACACGAAACTTCTGAAAATGTGCCTTTTTTTGGACACTTGACACATTCGAATATCACACGGTCTTCTTGTTTTTTCCCAATTTGCCTTATCGTTATTTTAATATTATCTTTTAAATTGTTAAATTTCAATTTATTGCAATTAATTTCTTGATGGGGGAAAACCCGGATGGGGATGAAGTGTGTGTGGGTCACTTCCTGCTCGCTCGCGCCCCCATTCGGGAGTCGTAAACAATCGGCGATTGTCCATCTCGTCCATCGCCGCCCACAAATTTAAAAAAAACTCAAATTTGAAAATATGGTCACGTCCCCCTTAACCACGCCGTTTATTTAGGGGGTTCTTAAGAGTATTTTTCTGGTAGCCACCCTGCCAAGACTCATTTCTGCTTTGTCCGAAATAGATAAAAAAAAAAAAGCCACCGGCCATCGCACAATGTCCTAGGCTTCGTCCCATGTGGTCAGTTTACATTTTTTTATTTTATTTTTTTAATATTAAAAACGACCGTAAATCAAATGCCATTGAACACCAACGAGTCCTTCCACCTGGCGATCTTAAGTTTTTTTTAAAATATTTTTGTTATCATTTATTTTTATTAATATACTTTTTTTGGGGCGGTCATTTTAACACTTCGTTTCTGATTTCGGCCAGTGGCCAGCACGCGATCGCCTTCACGAATCGTTTCTGATAAGAAAATATAAATTTTTGTTGTTGTTAGTTTTATGATGACACGATAATAGCGCATAATTCTTCAATTATAAATGTTTGAGGGGGAAGGGTGGGGGGAGGGACATCGACCTCGCAGTTAATATCCCAAAAACCACGTGATGGTCAAGCTGGACATCCATACGGTAAATAAAGCTGCAACATAACTGCAGCTTCAAATCATATTTTCATGTTTTGAAGCTACGAGATCACTACTGATTGTAAAAATTTAATTTTATGCACTTGTAATTTCAGTATTGCATTAGCAACGTCGAACGCCACACTTCTATTGAAAGAATTTAATATTAATCGTAATAAAATTTTAAATATAGAATCTAATAAATACACGCCCGTGTAATTTTTTAAATGAAAGTGATGATAATTAATTTTGTTTTAGGTTCTAGGTTTAAAAATTTGGAAACAAATATCGTTTTTTTTAAATTAGGGAAAAAATTTCAATACCATTGACCACCTGTTTAAGTTGACCGGGTTTCTCCGGTCCCTTGGATGGTCACTATAGCCAGGTTTCACTGTATTCTTTAAAAAAATCGCGGAAATAATAATAATAAAATGAAAGAAATGCAAAGTTTTTCTAACTGAAATTAAGGTCATTGGCCGTGAGCTATTTATTTATTTGTTTTGGTTTAAATTTTTTTTACAATTGCTGAAAACACCGAAAGCATTTTGCATAAGCATTTAATGCGGTATAGTTCAAATTGCAGTTTCAAAATGAAAACTTTTACAAATAATATTTCAACTCATTTTAAAGAAAATCATCAATTTCAGTTTATTATCGTTACTTAAGTCAGAACAACAACCTATTCTTTTAAGCATTAAATTATTTTAGTACGATATTTTGAAATATTACTGAAAAACACCAAAAAAGTATCTTACGAAAGAATTTAATAGGTCGTTATTCTAACTTGTGTAATAATAATAATGTTAAAATGAGTTAAAAGTAGCATATCTAAAAGTTTTCAAAATCGGTGTCTTCGAATAATTGCATCAATCATACAATACGAAATTTTGCAGAAAATTTTGAAACTGCAATTTAAACTACACCGCAATAATCTCTTACTGACCTTAATTTCAGTAGATATTTGGCGTTTATTGCACACAATTATCATTTGTTTTGTTATTTTTAAAAACCTTGACTGACTTTTAACTTTAAAAAAAGAAACCTAGTGCATTACTCCTTGTCAATTAAGCAATTACTAAGTTCTCTAATATCAATATTATTGTAGCATTTCAAGCAGTTAATAAAATGTGGTCACTTTTTATAATGTGTTATTGTTTACTTTAGCAAATTGCCTAGGGAGGGTCAAAAATCGTCCAACCCAACTTTTTTTTATATATTTTTTATTATTATTATTATTATTATTCAATGGCACCTGAGATACTCGTGGTGCATCTGAATCGATTTCGTTTTTGTTTTCCTAAAAATTTTAAGTCAAAATTTCGATGTCAATAAACCGCAAACCCAGACCTGTTCCCACCTGCCGGAAGTGCAGGAAAATACCCCCGAATGTATTTTAAAAACGATGACAATCGAACAAATCGAAATAAGTTATTTTTGTGGACAATGAATTTCAAGCACTTTCAAATGTAATCAAAATCGACTAAAAATTCCTCTAGAATTTCGTAGGAGAATAGCCTGAAAATGCTGTGCCATAAATTCCCGAAAAATTTCACAGAAAATGCGTCGTGCTTCCAACGATTGCGAATATCAATTTCTATTAAGTCATCAGAATTAATCCAGAATTCCCAATTATTCCCCACTTATTTTAATTGCTGTTATTATTCCTAAATTTATTTTCTCCACCGTAAGTATCGAATGTTCACTAGCGTCAGATTTTTTTTTTCTTTTTAAATTCGACAATGTCCTGTTTATTTATAAAATAATGTATTTAATTTATCGTAAATAAATAAGACATTTTAAAATTACAAAAAAAATAACGGAAACTCTAGTGGGCGGCCAATTCTACATGGGACAAAATAAATTTAGCAATTATAATTACTATTTACAGCAAAAATGTAATTTTTTTTGTGGCGTGCTAGTATGGCATATAGAAAAAACTGTACTTTTATTATTCTTTATAAAAAGAAAAAAATTTCGGCATTAATTCCTTGACCAATGAGTGACCCAACCAGCAGGAGTTCAAAGATGAATGAAATTTAAGGATTAAAACAATACGTATGCACATAATATTTTTTTAAATTTAAAAAAAAAACAGTTCAAATAGGCTAATTAGCTGTCGCTGGCAAAAAGACATTTCTGGGTGGCGACAGGGTGGCAGGGATCATGGCGCAAGTGTCGCTGACCCTTGACCCCGCCCGTTCGGCATGCGGGAGGCGTCCGGAGAGGCACTAAATTTCGCTTTGTTTATTACCTGTACGCTTTTAGAAACCGGAATCGGGGTCAGAAGCTGAATTTTAATTAAGTTTTTCGTTTTTAATAAAGATAAATTATGGCCGAGGTCGACCATTAATGGCCAATTTAACGATTTTTGTTTGGCGAAAAAACGTTTCTCCTACACCGTACCGTTCGCATTTGCAATACTAATAATAATAAAAAAATTAAAATAAAATAAAAAATAATAATGTACACTAAATTCGCAAACGTTAAACTCATTAGTGTGACTTGATTCGGTTAGGGAATCTCCTTTATACACTCAATTCCCTAGCGAAATAAAAACCTATACGGATTGAATTGAATTGACATATATGGCCATGCATATTCGTATATTCCATAGAGCTTTTTATAAGTCATATACTGCATTTTCTATATCACATCCATTTTTGATCATGCATATCAACGTAGCCTATATACACGTATTTAGTAAATCCTTTTGATAAAAATATATGCATGGTCATATATGTCCATAGATATCCGTATATTCGACATACATGCATGGATAAATCCAAAATTGGCCACAAATGGACCTATATAGCCATATTTGTCCATACATTTCCATTTAATTCCATAGAACGTTTTGTAAGTCATATACCACATTTTCTATATCATATCCTTTTTAATGTCATGCATATCAATATAATATATTCATAGTAAATCCCAAATAAGCCACAAATGGACCTACAGCATATGTCCATTTACATGTATAATCACACACAGCCATATATGCTCATATACGTCCATATATGTACACGTTGTAAAAATCTTATACAGCATATAACATATAGCCATATATGCATCGCAAAATACATTTAAAAACGTTCCTTTTTCAAATTAAAAAGTCATTAATCGGTACCACATTTTCTATGGCTTTATACAAAGTCGCTATGCATAACAACGTCACTATATGGCCATATATGTCTTGTACGTGGCCATACATGCAGCCATATATGACCTCAGCTAAAGTTGCCAAGTCAGTATATGGCCAGATAACGGGTCATGCATGTATGACCATATTCAGCTCTTCCCACCCAGGTTTTCAATTTTTCCTGACTAATTCCAGGTTTTCAAGGTTTCCCATTTCCGGGTCCGGGGTAATGGCTGTTTTAAACCGCTTTGGTATACTTATTATAAATATAAAAAAAAACATTCTTAAAACGAGTCTTTATAAAAACCGCGTTTTTCGGCTTATTTTCGGTTCCAGTTTTTTTTTTGGAAAAAAACTGTCAACATTTTATGAAGCTGCTTTCAAAAAACACCGTCTTCGAAAAGGACATGTAACTGCAAATTCATCTTCGTCACCGGTTTTAGACGCGTGTCCAAAACGTTTAAAATTCGTGTTACCATATAACGAAATAAAACGTTTAAAGAGTTCACCGAATATGAGTGACCAGAAAACAAAACTATAACTGCAAATAAAACTGCGACATTTTAAACAGCAACATTTCAAAAAAGCTGCTATGAAAAACGAAACACTTAATGAAATTCATTCCGAAATAAAAAATTCAAATTTTGCATCATTTACACACAAACTGGCTTTAAATGGATATCTGGATGAAATGTTTACGTCTACTTGCTGAACAAAATGCATTTTTAATAAAATTTAATACAGTTAAGGTGGACCAGTTGCTTTCCTCTCAAGTTAACTATCGAGAGTATATCCAAGGTGTCCGAAAACTCAAATGTAAACGTTTTTGACTTTACAACCCCCTGAACCACACGACATATCCTTGCTGATGATATAGGGTACCTATTTAAATTGAACTGATATATTACGTTTAAAATATGCTTTTAATTTGATTGGTGGATAAATACTCCAGGCGTTACTTGTAATCACATCGCTCCGTAAAATAAGTTAGGTATTTTCATAAACTGACCAATCATGGACTTTTTTAAACTGAAATAATTACTCGTATTTCCATCGAAAAAAAAATCTTATAACAAAGTAACTATAAAAATATTTTTTTTTTAAAAAAAACATTTATAACGGCATTCTGCACAACTGTCTTTTTTATTTTATTTTTATTGAGATTAAACACTAAACCTTCAGTAAGAATCATTGTTTTGGGTTCCCAGGTAGATTACGGACATACATGTATGACCTTTTCCATGCGTGGCTAAATCCGAAATTGTCCACAAATGGACCTTCATGTACACTCATATGGATAAATGCTTTATATATGGGCAAATATAACATGTTCCATTTATGATTAGAACATAAATTGGTCACCAGTGGACTTATGTGGCCATACATGCAGTCAGTCATAAATGGCTTTAGCTACATATGATGTGGCGATTGCAATACATGGATTTATACATGACCATACATGGCCAGATATGGCATACACAACCAAAGTCAGCAGAAATTCCTTATGACTGCCATTCCCAATATTTTTTTATATTTTTATTTTTCACTTCAGTTTTTTTTTTTCAACAACAAAAATACAACCGATGTGATTTTCAAGTTAAGACCATGCAGTCAGTCAAAAAGACATTTAGGAAATGTGTCTCGTCATTTCTTTTTACCTTGATCTGGGAGTTTCCCCTCCATTCGACTTAAGATTACCTTAAATAATGGATTACGATTGTCAGAAAACGTAACAAATAGGTGTTTCATTGTTTTCGATCTGGAGGGCAAACCACGAACGCAGAAATTGAATGCAAAAACAGAGCAACTTATTTGACCATTTGACCACGGTTGGACACACCAGCATTTTTTGGCTTTGGAAAAACGAAATGGACTTAATAGGGGCGAGCGGAGGGGGGTCCTCTTTTGGGGCAGCCTGGATTTGGATCGACCATTTTTCATTCCCCTTCCATTAGTATGCCTCTATTACAAAACAATTTATTTATTTTCGAAATTATTTCATCCGCCAATTTGAGTATAAGCAGTCAAAGTCAACCTGAGTGAAAAGTGTGAGCATTTCCTTCATCATTCCAAAAATAGACCATTTTCCCAATTTTAAAAAAAAAACTGCATAAATCGGTCATAAATCGACCACGTTACGGGTTATATGATGTTGGGATATATTTCAAAAATATATAGGATAATATGTGAGAAAATACGATAAATATTTCTAAAATTATACCCAGAAATATCACGAATTGGGATTTTTAGTTATACTACGTGCTATATATTTCAAAATATATCTGACATTAAATATGTGAGAAAATACTCTAAAAATATACCCATTAATGCTATACCTGAAATATTGTGAATTGGGACTTTAAGCATATTATGTAATATATCTGAAATTATATCACGCAATATATTTTTTAACTATTATATAGCTTTTATAAGATTTATACGACATTGTTACATAGTTTTATAATAGCTTTGCACATTTGTCAGAATATATTTTCAAATATATTGCACGCAATATAATTTCAAATATACGTAATATACTAAAAGTCCCAATTCGTGATATTTCTGGGTATATTAATTAACGGGCATATTTTTTAGAATATTTTGTCACATATTATCTTATATATTTTGAAATATATCCAAAAAATCATATTGCCCATAATCAATTAATTCGAACGTTTCCTAATATATAAATGTCGCCTAATTTAAATCGGCACACGTTCACACAAGGCTAAACTAAAGTCCGTTCCAGGCCCACAAAAACCAATTTCCGTTGAGAAACAACCTGTTGCTGACCAATGGTCATCGTGAGGCGTTGCTTTTCGAAGCGTGGTCAAAGGTGAAACCAATGAGGATAGAGCGATACTTCTTCCGATGACAACCAAGGATTTAAAAAAAAAATGAAAAACATTTATAAAAAAAATTCCGAATATGAATTATTTAAAATGCGAAAATCGCTTCATCACGAAAATTGAATTAAAACAACAGGCTCATCGGTTCACAAAAAAAAAAAAAATAATAATAATAATAATAATGGGGGCCGAGAATTTGGCATGGCCTTTGGGGCCAAACAACGGAAAGAATTATTCATTATTAATAATAAGTTACTACGTTGAACATGTACCCAAACAAAACAACAAAAAAATAGAAATAAAAAAAATTATGAAAAATTTAAACAGGAGGACAGAAATAACCAGTCGGGGACTATTTATTAACTGGTTTGGAAAACCAAGAACAGAAATTAACTTTTGTTTGAAATTTGCAAATAATTATTCTACGAGGGTTCCTGCTGAAATTTACAGCACCTGTTCCCTGACTTTCACTGACCAACCCAAGTGAATTTCTTTGATTCTAAAACATAAATTCATCAAAGGGAATATTTATCAATAGAAAGCTATCAATCTTTTCAGCCCCAGTAATTTCAGGAAAACTGAATTTTTTTCAGTAAATGAAATTTTTTTTTATAAATTCCTTGGTACTTAAAACACCATCCATTGGAAGTGCGACTTTAAAACTTCATAAGGGATTTCCCTAACTTCCCCTGCCCATTTTCTCTTCCCTGAAAATTCCACGTTTTTTCAGTTTTTCCAGTTCAGTGAGAGTCCTGATTATCATCAGTCATTTGAGATTTTGGCTAAAAATTTAAGGGTGGCATTTTATCCGATGAAAACATTCCTGACTTTTGCATGAAAATTTGAAATTTCCCCGACGAATTGCAATAAAATTTGAAATTTCCCTGACGTCTGCAACAAAATTTGAAATTTCCCTGACGAATTGCATGAAAATTTGAAACTTCCCTGACGTCTGCAACAAAATTTGAAATTTCCCTGACGAATTGCAAGAAAACTTGAAATTTCCCTGACTTTTCCAGGTGGCTATTACTTCCCTGACAATTCCAGATCAGTGACAACCCTGTATAACAATAGAGAAACACTTTTAAAACGTTTCACGTCAACATATGGATGCACAGGAGGAAATACTGAAGACTGACGCACTATAAATGCAAATCATTCCAAGAACAGATGTGTTGAAGTGGACTGAATGACCCCTAACCCAACACCGACCTGGTAGGTTTTTTTAAGGATATTTCTGGAACCATATAAAGTGGTGCACACCGAGCAATGACCACCGGTCAGGTGGCGGTCATTTGCATTCGCCACCCCTCACTCTTTTATCATTTCTTTTTTTTATTATTCCTTCTTCAGTCTTAATACCACCTAGGATTGCTTTTTCGTGGAGGACACCTCGCTTTACTTTTAACCGGAATTTCCATAAAATTTTCATTTCCTGAATGACAAGGGTTACGGCACCGTTGACCCCGAGCGAAACGCGCTTCAAATACTTAAAATAAGAGGCGACTCCACCCCACACACACACAAAAAAAAAAGAAATAAAAACATTTAAGGAATATAAAAAAAACCTCAACACTGGGGTTTTATCATCGATGGGAAAACCCACAGCGATGCTAGACGAAATTTTAAAATTTTCAATTATAGCTGACCGTAAGACTGACCCATTCACCGATCAAGACTTTGCATTTACACATTTTTTGTTTCAAATACTGATTATAATCTCCAATATTTATTTTCACCAGGTGTAGAATTGGTCGTCCGCTTGGATCTCGGCTATTTTTCATAATATATTTTGTTTTATTTTAATATTAATTTTTTTATGATCCCATAATAAAAAATGAGAGCTTTCTCCGCAACGCCAACCTTCAAAAGCCGGTTGTTAAACTGTTTTTTTAAAAAATCAAATTTATCAATTTTAATATATAAATTAGCGTGGAATGTTCAAATTAAAAAAAAATAACACAGGCCCTAGTGAACGATTAATTTTACATTGGGGCAAAATTAATTTAGCAAATAGGCCTATAACTAGTAATTCTTGCAAAACAAAATATAAATACTTTCATTTCATTGAATGTGAAAATTATCTTTTTAAAGTCCTGCGGGCAAACCTCGGATGCCCATCTTAGGAGGTTTCATTGTGGGTAACTCAACCCCTCCCCCCCTGTTTATTTTTCGGGTTATTGTCTGTTGGAATTGTACTTTCTTCAGGTGTCCAAAGATGGAGACGACGAATAACAATAACATCGATCATCCTGATATTTGAAGAAAAAAAAAAACAACCACCTGAAATGCATAATTTTCGTTATACATTCGTATGCTTCGTTCATCGGCCAATACCCCCCTTAACCCCCCCCCCTAACCACCCTCAGTTACTTCGTTTTATGATTGAATCATTTCTGTTCCGACCCAGACGAGGGTGTACGAGGGCCATCCATCAAGTGCCAAAACGAAGCCTTTTGGTCATTTTTTTAAAAATATAGTTCATGACTTGGGAGCACGTTCACGACTCACTTTGCGGCCTAGATATAGGTTCCTGGAAAGCTGGACCATAAAGCGAAATGCTGTACAACGAAACACGTCTTTAAGTACAAACCTATATAAATTATATCGGATACGTTCCATTAATAATATACCATGACTTAGTATATGATGCAATATGCATATACATATGAAATTATATTACGCAATATATTTTCAAATATATTCTCCCATATAGTTTTTATATGATAGAATTATGTTGTGTAACTGCATTTTAATATAGTTTTTATAACAATTAAACATATATGTTAAGAGTTCAAAACCTCGGAGCACTCATACCTCACATACCTTTGTCGAATTTTTTTTTACTAACAGGCGTATGTGCCACGCGTATTGCATCCCCGGTAAACGTTCAAAACACCTTAAACTTAGACACCATTCAAGTAGGTATTAACTTTTCCCCATAAAAAATTAAATTCAGCGAAGTTAAATTTAACTTCCCTGAGTCCTATTAAAGCACCTTTATTTCTAATTTTTTTTTTCATTAAAAAAAGGTAACGTTTTCTCATCATTAACGACCCAATGATAAATTGCGCTCGAAATTTCTAATTTGTTATTTTTTCCCTTCGTCCTTGACAACTTTAGGTTCCAGGTCAGTGGGAAGCCCCGTTAGAGCACATCATTTTTATCAAAGTGTATTTTTTGTTTTTTTTTTGTTTTAACGAGCTAAATTATCAATTAATTAACAAGTGTTCTCATTATTTTTCAATCCTGTTTTAAACAAGCCATTAGGAGGCATTATTCCGAAGTGCCACAAACACATCAAACTTTATTTCGTTAAATATGGCACAGGTATTTCCCGTCCCCCTAGCTCCCCAAAGCGTCCAATAATTGTCAAACCCAAAGTCACAAAAATTCACCTTAATTTTTATTTTATTTAAAATTAAAAAACTTCAAATTTATTACAACGCCCCGCTGATAAATTGCGCTCTTAACTAAATATCAAATTTTTCCAAATCCGCACGAAATTGGTGAAATCGTTTGTGTGAAAAGTTGCTGACCCTGCCCATCGACCAGATCCAGTCCAGATCAGATCAAGACGCTTATCTCCGCCAATGCAGGTTTTTCCCCTCCACCAACAACTACTTGTAACTCATTTTTGAAGAAAAGTTTTTCCTGGGCCTAAAAATCAAGGTTTTCCCCCTCCTGAATCCGAGACTTGAGAGAATCGCAATTAACGCTAATTTCGACATTCCTCCACGGGGTGGCCACAGCTACACCCCTCACCCCGTCCTCATCTGGAAAATCAAAGCGGCACAAGGTCGGATTTAAAAAATATCGATTTGAACAACGGACGAGAAAATCGGACTCAACTCGGAAAATATTTAGGCTATCGGAACAGAAATCTCTCAAAAATTTCTTTTTCAAAAGCTATTTCTGCCAAATAAAAATCACCGCTAACCCAGAAATCGACATCGAGATTCGAAGATGGGAAGCATTTCGTTAAAAATACATACAAATAGAGAGTTATGATCAAGAGGGAAATGCTGATAAGATTTAAAATGAGGAAATATACCTGATCATTTCACATCTCTACTGCGCCATCTAGAGCCAAGAAACGAAAACCTGAATCAATACACCCTTCCAAAGGCTTCGCTACCATTATCTAATCTAAACGACCATAACCATAACAGTAAACCCTAAAAACGTTAAAAACGTCAAGAAATGACATCTATTAACATTAACGGCCTCAAATTTGACATAATTTTTAAAAAAACGTATTAATTATTTACAGAATGTGAAAATTAGTTAGTTTAGATTAAAAAACAAAATGCCATCATGACTTCGACTGTGTGCTTCACTTGGCCAATAATTGATAATGGGAGGTGGATATTCGTAATAAATAGATGTTGCTATTTTTTTTTAATTAAAGCAATTTGATAGTATTTTTTTTTTTAAAAAACTATAACACTTTTTAAGATTGAGCGAAAAGCACGTCCACCATGCAAAAGAAATTTCTCTTACGTTTTTCCATTCAAACACTTATCATAATAGCTGGATTTACTTTACCGAGTGTTAGAATCGGTCGTGCACCAGGGTTTCAGTTTTGGTTTATGCCTTATAAAACGTTCCGTTCCATTTATTACAACAAAAACAAAAACAATTGATCGCCCAAAAATTGGGCTTCCCTGCATAGCTACACTGCATTGCAGATTGCAAACGTGTTTTTTTCTTTCTCAAATTTCTTTAATTTTTTTTTGTTTTTTAAATGGTACATTTTGAAATTATGAACCAAAGCCTAAACCCTAGCTGACAACCAATTCTACACTGGGAAAAATAAATTTAGATAAAATCTATATCCCAAACGGTGGATTTTAGAATAACGCAATCAAACCTTAGACAAAAGTATTTCACACACTAGACACCCACTCCTCATCTGATGTCATCTGCGTTTTCAACATCATTATTTTTCTTATTTTTTTATGCATATTTACAGCAGCTGATAAAAGCGAAACGCAACCGAACACGTTTACTATTGCAGTTGCGTCAAAAAACACCCCAACATCCGTTCTGATGCAACTGCAATTGTCAACATTTTTATTTTATTACATTATTTTCTAAACGTGGATGCGAGTAGAGGAAAACTGAGCAGTGTGTGAAATCTCCTAAATACCTCCATAAATCACTTTGCAAAATGCAAAATAAAACACTCGATATAGGGAATTTCCCTGACTATTCCATGTGCCTTTAAAATTTCCCTAACTATTCCATATGCCTTTACAACTTCCATGAAAATTCCATGTACGTTTAGAATTTCTCTGAATATGCCATGTGTCTTTACGATTTCCCTGACCATTCCAAGTACTTTTAAAATTTCTCTGACTATGCCATGTGTCTTTACAATTTCCATGAAAATTCCATACGTTTACAATTCCCCTTACAATTAATTCCCATGTCTTTAAAAACTTTCCTGACAATTCCAGGTTTCGCAAGTCTGAGGGGGAAGGGGGGGGAGGAGGAACTAGGTTCCATGTCACGATCGTTGCCCTGGTGTGTGTCCATGGCGCTTTGGATCCAAGTCCAATCAGTCAGAAACCAACCAGAATTGTTTTTTTCTGAGGATCGGTTGGACAATCCAAAAAAAAAATCTAAAGACAATGGTAGAAAGAAGCGAAGCAGCACTGTCCATCCCGCAGACATGCACGTACGACGGACTTCCAAACTGCCTTTGAGACGTCCAAGAAGAAAGACAACAAGAATCAGAGGAAAGAAGAATATGAATATGAAATGGCTCTCCAGGGGCGCCTCATATACATTGAATCCGACACATCGACGACATTCCTGTCTCTCGCAGCGTCCACAGATAAGCCTGTCTCACTCTCACCTCTCTCACGATGTCCTCTCCAGAGGGGTTCGTACCTTTCGGACGGCCATCCGAAGCCATTATCATACAATGGCGTTGATGGCCACTCGAAAAGTGAGAAATAAAAAGCGCCGAGATAACCGAGTAATAGCCGCATTCCGAGACAAGACAACCAAATAATAATAACAATAATAAACGGCCAGACGAGAGGGGCTTAACAAACAAAACATAAAAAAAACGTACACACAAGACGTTGTCAGGGATCTACCAAAGTACACGACCCTCCGCGTGCAAATGAGGAGGACCTCGTGTCCACAAAGTCTTGTCTCCAGAGTTACACTCGCACGTTGGACACAATCATTATCATCGTAGCAGTTCGTCGATAAAACGTTTTTAATTTCACTTGATGAACCACTGTCAATTTATCCCAATGCACCATCGTAACAATTCCGCGCGTATTCCTCCCCCAAATTCAATTCAATTCAACTCAGTACCCTAAACGCAGCAAAAGTATGCCGTGTGGTGGTCATGGGGGGGGGTGGAATTCATATAACTAATTTATCAGACTAATATCCCCATATGGAACAAAAAATTCCTAGAGATTATGTTGCAAATATATGCATGTATGTATTGACAATATATTAATAATATTTGTTACACTGAAATTTTTATTATATTACATTTATTATGGAAATTAATTCATATGCGTATAATTCAAGCGTGCCATCAACAATGTCCAATTTGAAGGAACTCGATCATCTTAAAATAAAATAAATTAATAAATACACGGCACATTTAATTTTTGTAATTGAAAGCGATGATAATTTACGACAATTTGCTCGTACAAATTGTGGGGGAGGACAGAAATTAATTAAAATTAGTTGTCTACGCATCGACCACCTTACTAAGTTGACCGATTTTGTCTGGTCCCTCGGGTAATCACCATAGCAAGATTTTACCGTTCATTCGTTCTTGAAATGATTTTAACACCCTAATAATTCAACACGAATGCAGGAATTCATCGCAATACGCAATTTAAAGGGTCTATTTGAACGCATTTTAAAAATGCATTGTCAATACATATATTTCTTTTCATTATGTTATTAAATTTTTTAAATGTCAAGTAAAATAACTGCACTTAACAGCACAAGTCACATTAGTCAGGTGTTGTGAGGAAGAAACTAAACTGTCCATGGCCTGACATTTCGAAAAACACGGTTGAGGCAATGTCCTTTTGTCCCGCCCCTCCCTCCCTTCTTTTTTGTTTTTGCCAAATTTATGTCTTAATTCATCTTAAGCTCTCACAAGCGACATGGACGCTACCCCCATCAAGCATGGAACGATGTCCATCCATGCATCCATCCAAAGTGCCATGCACCAAGAGTCAAGAGACGAGCTCATGAAATGGACAGCCCTCAATTTGTCACACGGAGAATTGTGGGATGTGGGGGGAGGGGTAAACTACACGTTTAAGGATAAGAAGTTATTTCTGGTCTTAGCCCCCTGGGCCAGCCCCCATGCGGAGGCACAGAATTGAGAGAGAAAGAGGCGAGATTATCACGCCAAGAAGAACAGTCCGATTTTGTCGATTTATGCTCGGTGACAGCAATAATGTAGCGAACGCGAGTACGGAGTGACCACTCGCTGACCACTGTCATAAGTTACCTGCCATTCCGCACACAGTTAAACCGAACAATCCCGAGCCAAAACGACAAATTCCTGAAGACCACGCTCGGAATGACATCACGTTTTAGGGACACGAAATGGACGGACATCCAACTGACCTCTGCTGCTGACCAACGGGGGAAACTGGATAGTCCAAATTATGTTACTTAGGGCCGGTTGCACCATTCTAGGTTGAATGAAAGGGTTAAATAACTCGGGGTTAACTATGACCGCGAGTTAACCTAAGGGTTAATCATGAATGAACTATGGGGATTTTTAAACCCAGGTTAAAAGTTAAAACATGGCGGTATAGCCCGTTGCAACTTGGAATTCTGGGAAAGTTTCACCATATTACAAACCTTAGGTTAACCCGGCGTTAACCCTGCTGTGGCGCGATGCTTTTCTTTAGTCAGCCCTAGGTTTACCTTGGGTTTTACTTAACTTCTGTTGGTGCAACGCCAACCGGCCCTTAGTCAGAAAAGCCCTCAGGGCATGGATTCAACAGGTAGTTGCACGCGTTGTGAAGAAGCTATATTTACGATAAGAAAGAATATTTATTTTCTCATATAAATAATAAGAAATAAAATCTTGAATAAACGCCATTTTCACATCTTAAATTTCACTGCGTGTTAACTTGTCCTTTTCATATCGAATTTTTTTAATACTGCGCATGCCCCAAAGCGCATTTTCCCTTTTGATCCCTAAATGGTCTGAAAAATCAAAAGTCCACCGGCGATTTGACGTCCTTGCCCACAGGTGACGTCATCGTGCAATTAGTCCATAATTGCGGGGCGGGGCCACGCTGGACAATTGCATCACTTGATCAGTTTTCCAGGGCCAAAAAATGTTTTTAAAAAAAATTAAAAAGTGGTCGTAATAAAACGAATTAACTCGATGGTCAGCCCTCGGCCTCATCGATCCTAGAGTTAGTTTTTTTTTGCGAGAAATGTCGCTATAGTTTTTCCATCCCTCCACCCAACGTCCGAGGTGCAAGAATTTAAAATTTAAACCAGGCCAATTGTTCATCGCCTTATTATCCCGGACAAGAATCTGATTTACGTCCGCATTAATCACCTTATCAATGGGTAGCGAAAAAGCCAAGAACCCCCTGCCATGGCACGCTCGTAGAGACGCAAGAAAGAGGCGGTCATCGAGAGTTGCCCAATGGTCATCGACAGAATTCATTAAAAACAGGAGCGATATTTCAGGGACTACATGTGTGTGTCACAACACCCAAGAAGCAAGAAATAGCACGACCCAGTCCTACGGTCATTATTAAACCTAAAATGTCCAAAACAAGAAAATTGACCCTGAAGAAAAGATCAGTACGTGATTCTCTACTGATACCAGTGTGCTTCTATACACCACACTGACATCAGTATGCTTAGTGATATCCGTGTTATGGTGGTTTTTGGAATTACACATATCAGAATGGTTAGTGATATCATTACATTTTTTTACTAATATCAGTATATTTGAACTAAATTCTACTGTAGTGTTTATACTGATCATTCCAACAGGGGGAAGTGTGGAAAATGCAGGCATCCAGGATATCAGCATTATAGTGGTTATTGAGACTACTAATAACAGTATGGTTAGTGCTATCACTAGCTTTTAATATTATCAGCATATCTGAACTGATATCTACTGTGCTGATTATACTAATCTTTCCACCAAGAGGGGAATGTGGGAATGCAGGCTTTCTGAAGAGGGAAGTTGAGAATTTAATGTCGGTGGAAACCTTCGTGAGGAATGACCAATGAGAAGTATTTTCAGGGAAACTACCGTTCACAAAAATCCCCGGATGAAAACAATCAGTATAAGAATCCATAGTGATATCAGTAAAGCATACCGACATCATTTGTCCAAGTAACCATTATGTTACTATGTAACAGTGAAATCAGTACATGATCATGTATTGATCTACCATATTCGGCGTTTATGTGGTCACCTAAAACCATCCATGGGTGTCATGCAGGGGCCCTCACGCGTGAAGGGGCACCTACGCGCTAACGATAACCTCGCAGACGTAAACAATGCCTGTAAAAATATGATAACATCGGTTAAACCTAGCGATTGCAGGTTAATGTGGGCGTTGCGTTGTTGCTCATCATTTCGATCGTTCTTGCACTGATGAGTTTCGTCAGGATCGGCGTGTGATCTTTACACTGTTGTTGGCATCCTCCGCGCAAGACCACCTTTTCGTAAGCGGAGATAACCTTGACAATCAGCTGGTAATAATTTGGGTATTTTTGTTGTTGTTGTTGTTGTATTTAGCGTTTTTACCATTGATTCGTAATCATGCAGGCACAATGCACAGTACCACTTTAGAATGTATTGTTTGGAGGCCCAAAAAAAACTACAACTATGAATGATCCATCAACAGGCAGTTCAAGTTCACCTAGCATGTCACGGCACCATTGACCAGACACCCATCGTAGTTGTCTTACAGGAGCCACGCAATAAAAAAAAGACCAAACAGGATTAACAAAAGAATACTATAACTGTGACCAAAATTGGGACATCTGCGTGTCTTTACCCCCATCGCTAAAAAGCATTTCTGCAGGGAATTCTACGTTCAGAGATTACAGTTGCAATTGTCTGAAGCACGATGCATTGGTGTGACAATCGGCTTTGCATTTGCTGACATTCAGGAGGAATTCAGTCAAGTTTAAGTGCATTTGAAAAGTGATCTACTTGCTGGACAATTTCATTTAAAAAAAATAACTAGTTCACCTAATGTGTCTAACTTTTTTTTACCCATCCTCTTAAGGAAGCTCGCCACAGCCTGTTACCCAAAATCCAACCAGGTACATGCACAAAATACATTATCAAGCCTGTTCTCAAATACGATCTGGGTCCCATTCCGTTACGGACTTGCACAGGTAAGAAGGTTCTACTGGGGAACAGATACGTAAGCAAGTTGAGTACAAGTCGGTTTTAGAAGACCTAGTAACACGGTGACGTCATGAAAGCACACGTCGTATTTGTACTTCCACGACATCCCCTGTGAGAAATTGCTAATTTGCAAGATGTCATTCAATGTTTGTGGACCACCATTCTACGAGTTCACGTTTTACAAGGCCATGCACTCCTTAAGTTGGACCGATTGGTGTAAGAAATTTTCATCTGACGTAAGAAGATCAATAACGAAATCTTGCAAACCACGTCACCAGAGGAGAGTAACGAATACAGGGTTGGGCCCTCGAGCATAAAATCGCAATTTCCCCAAATTCCATCGTCGCAGTTGCAAAATCATGGCAAAAATCGGGGGAAAAATTAGGGATTCAACAGCAGCCACCGCGCCGTGCATCCAGGAATTTAGTTTTCGTCATTACAGCTTATAAACAACAAGGAGAGGTTAGAAAAAGGTACAAAAAATAAAAAATAAAAAAGAGGCATCGGAGAAGGTCAAGATCTATTTTATATCCTCTTGCTTTTAGAGAGGCAATTAAATTTTTAGTTAGGCATTCAACAGGTATACACTTTTGGAGAAAAAACAAACAAACAAAAAATTACGAAAAATGATTACAAGCATGATGGCAGCCTTGAACTACGACCTAATAAAGAGGCGCAAATAGTGTAAGAAGCAACGACGATGGTAATTCGCAATCTCACAGATTCACATTTTCGTATTCATCGACTGAAACCGTTTCTTGAAACAACTGCTGTCCATTTCTGGATTAAACTTCTGATTTTTTAACAAAAACTGCACCCATGCAAACGGGCTTCCAGGATTAATCGAGGATATTTCTTTCATCAACCGTACTCAAAAACAAGGTCCGAGAGTTGGCAAACACGAAGAGAAAAACCATCAACCACAACCGCAACATCACGAAATTCTGCTCTGAAAAATCGATTTCGAGACTTCAGCATAAACAAAATTTAAAATAAAATAAAATTACGGTACAACGCCGCATTTCCCACCGTGGTGTGCTGGGAACGGAAGGAGCGAAACTGAGATGGTCACTTCAGATTGGCGCGGGGTCAAGCAAGGGTCTGACCCCCCCCCCCCTGGCCGAGCAATCGTGATCGCAATTAATAGTACATCTGCTGATGATTTACTAACCTGTAAAATGATGGTCTTTCATTGTTCGGTAAGGGCCACCAGGCTGAAACGAAGCTCGTCCGGATCACGCTCCATGTACTGCTTGGCCACATCAGCGGCATCCTGAAAAGTACAGAAATTTTAATAAGTTGGTTTAATAAATTTCATTAAAATCACCACGCATCCTTTAAAGAAACTCACAAATCATACATATCATTCGCTTCTTATACATACATTATACCCCGGCCATACATTATACCCCGGCCATTTTTGAAAAAAAAAAATATATACATATATATAGAATTTTTGTTTAACAAATATAAGATATTCATTTTCAATTTTAGTTACTGGCGATTCTAAGGTCGAAATTTCCGACTATTTTTCAGAAAAAAAATGTCGAAAACTCATCGCGAATCACGCATTATGGCACCTATTTTCCTAAAAAAAAAAATGGCTGAGGAATATCAAGTAATGGTACGCCGTAGGTGAACAATTTCGAAAAATTGAAAATTACGGATTTTGCCGTATAATTCGCCGTATAAGACATCATCAACCCAGTATTTTGGGTCGAATTCCTGTAGAAAATGTGCTTAGAAATATGAACTAAAAGGAAAGAAGAAATGATACCTAGAATTTGTCAAAAATCTAAGAAAACGTACATAACGACTTTATAAAATTATAATAGGATAATTAAACAAAATGGGAAAAATAGGATATTGTTATTACTGTTACTTTAGTGGAAGCCACCACTTGTAATTTGATAAAATTTACTCATAACTCGTAAGGTATGGATAAATAAATGGTATTACGGTGTAGAATATTTTTTATGTGGAACTCAACAACGTGGTCCTACCTCTCCATGCCTGTACAAGTCCATAATATGTTTGCGGAATAGGGCTCTGGTCACCGAAGGTAGCCCTGTTCAAAACCCTGAAAACGTCGTTAAGGGGCTAACAGATCTTAAGTGTGCCAAAAGCATGAAACATGAAATAAGCTCTGCCCACAAATCAGTCGAGCTAATTTAGGCGCAAGTGCCACCCACCGTCTCCGTATTTCGCGGCATTAATAAACATGAGATGACCACTTCATTTCGACCGGACAACACGTTCGGGGGGAGGGGGTGGGGAGGTTTTCGTCGTGTCATCGAGATTTTTGGAATGGACGCTTTTATATGCCGTACGAAAACTAAGAAAGATACGATTAGAGGCCAGCGACAAACAGTGAATGGTCAAGCGGACATTAAAAGTCCGAGCGAGGACTAGTTGCATAATTTCCAATAATGAGAAAATGTACGGCCCTCGTCGAACGATCTGATAAACGATGCAAGCATGGGGCATAAATTAAAGATAGTTTTGGAGCCAGTATTTACATACGTGTAAATCACGAACGAAACTACCGATCGCCATCACCCAAAAAGTTTACATTGTACTCAAGACAGATTTTTACAACAACTTAAGCAGGGTGGCAAACGATTTCAGAGATTTGAAATTTAGGACTATTCAGATTAAATTTTAGAACTATTTAAGGATATTTTTTAAAATTTAATATTTTTAGGTTACATTTTATTTATTATACATTTTTGCGTTTAAAACGTTAACACATGATTAACATTAGTTTTGATGTTTTAAACGCAAAAATGTATAATAAATAAAACGTAATCTAACATTAGTTTTGATCAATCTTTTTCAACATTCAACATGACAACTTGTGATAATTTGAAACTGTTCCAACGTTGAATTGTTAAGCAGTTGGGGGACACCTTGCACGGTTTCGACCCACAGCAGCAAGTGCGGTTGCCAAACCATATGGTCGTAAGCTCCGGTAAAAACTACTGCAGTATCGCTAAGTTCTCGTAGCTAAACGTATCTGCACTCGTTTGAACGAAATCAAATTAGTGAGTGCTATCTATATTTTAAGGAAACTTCAGTTCTCTCTCCTGACAAGTCGATTTTTGGCGCTTGGTAAGTTATGGTACGGCGCCCTTCATTAGGAAAACGTGCCTGTGAGTGGGGGGAGTGCTAAGGCCGACTAGACCTTTCGCAAATTTATAACCGGAAACGAGTTGGGCGTCAGAAAAGGCACGTAAAAACAAGATGGACAGCCAGAAAGTGAGCAACATTTTATTCCGGGCACGTTACGCAAGTTTGGCTCTCTGGTCAACGTTTCCCCTGCGAGCGCAATTGAGTGGGTGGGGTCAAAGGTCCAGCCGGTGACCGTTTAGAGAAATATACCTCAATCTAGACTTTTTTGCTTCGAAGAAAATGAAAAAAAAAACCAAACTGGAACTTTGCGAGTTGCTTGGCCGACCCGCCATTATTTAAGGGGTCGTTCCTAAATTATGTAAAAGGCCAAAACAACAAAAAAACTGGATGGGAAGGAGACAGAAATAAGCCAGTTAAGCCAGACTGTAGGCCTACGTAGAGCGCTGAGTGATAGTCATTTTCGAAACAAACAAAAAATATCTAAGTGAAATATACGAGCGGACTGGAAGTTAATGCGGATTACGGGATCATGACTGAAATGCGGAGGTGAAACCGAAATAATTGGTAACATGACAAAAACAAAGGGCAAAGTGCTTTTCGTGATAAATATCTGGCTGTGAATCACGCGAGTATTGATGGCCAGTGCCGATGTTTCAAAGATGCTTATTAAATCCGAATAGAGCGAATGAAAAATACTGATCGCCAGGTGGTGCTAGCAACAGGAGTTTACGTTCAGTGAAGGCGTTGTACATAAAACTCATTTGGAAATCAACGGAAAACCAGTCCAGCTTTTGTTTTACGTTTAGCAAAACAAAGGAGCATTTCACGAGTTCATATTTGAGCGATATGGATGTGAAAAACGTAACGTACTTATTAAAACACTAACATTGAGAGGATAACTTCATTTCTTAATTTTAAGGACTTGAGGGGAAACTAAGGCAGGGTATACTTAACCATAATTTAAAAATGCGAGTTTACTTCCAGGAATTATTCAGCTTTTACAGGAAATACGATAGAATTAACTCGTTATTAAACAATCGTGCTAACTACTCATTTGGCCACAGATGTGGCAATAACGAAACTTTCTGGCCACACTAGGTTCTTTTTCATTTTAAAGCAGGCACATTGTTTTGCTAACAATTTCGAGGATTAGTATTTAATTCAATTTTATTCCATTAAAACTTATAAAGCATTTTGTTCAGCAATTAGATATCCAATTTAAAACGTGACTAGCTCGTTTTGTGAAACGATTTAAAGCACTTTACAAAATTCACCTTAAATTGGCTAACAATTCTCTTGAATTTCGTAGGAAAATGGCCTCAAAATGCAGGGCCATAAATTCACGTTTGCTTTTTACAGAAATTTTATCTGCCTTCAAATAAATCACGCGAAACATTATCATCGAACTCAATTCTCAGGACATCGCGTTCCCTACAGAAACTTATAGTGACAGGGGTAAAGGCCTGCAAGATGTCCCAAAAAGATGAAAATAGTTTTCCGTTGTCACACGGCTTTTCACCTGAGAAATTTATGAGGAATTTAGGTCTAACCGTGCGCATTTTAATTTTAAAGAGCAATAAACTAGCAAAACGAGCCATTCCGATTTTAAATTCGATATCTACTTAATGAACAAAATACATGTACATACATCTTTAATACCTTTAAGTGGGCCAATTTCCTTGCCTTTAAAGTGTGGGATTCCAAGATTTGAAGCCCAATGTAGCTTTAGTAAGCAGACTAAAAACCCGCCAGTTCAGTTTAATATTCTGTTGTAAGTATCGTCGATATACATGTAAATACATCCCCCAAAAAAACATTTCACTAATTAGGACTAAATTAAATTTTTAAATATAATAATATTAAAATCGAATGCACGTGAAATGAAATTGGAACGCATTCGTGGAATACCGTCACGTGGTTTAGTTCTTAATTTTAGAACGTTCGTTATAAAAACTTATGCGAAAAATGCGGAAAACATTAAAAATATTTCAACGTTGGTAAAAATATTTCAACGATGGTAAACTTATTTCACGACACGCACGATGTAAAACAACGGCAGCGATCAGCCGAGATAAAAACGCCGCAGGTACGTGCTCATTATTTCGATATTAAAGCCGCTCATTAATGACGCTATCGAAGGCCTTCCATTAATCGAATGCCAGACTTTTTTAAACAAAAACAACTCCCATGGCAAGCGCCACTAAGATCTTAAGGGGGGGGGGGGGAAACAAAAACATCT
>JAQIXS010001873.1:0-26247 GCA_034700785.1 Rossiulus vilnensis | reverse complement strand
TAAAGCGAGGCATGAGTGTAACACCAATCACTTAAATGGTACTGGGCGTATAACCACTTTCAGCACAGGAAAGGAAATTATAGCAGCTTAAATGAAACCGCGTTTGGCTTCAAAGCCAGTGACGCTTAGCTTGAACAATAGGGGCAAAAAAAAATTAAAAAACACAACTCGAACTTGGCCGGATTCAAGCTCGCAGACGTCACGACAACCGGCGCAGGTGGACGGGTAGCTTTTTCGTGGCCCAGTGCCCACCTCCGCTCCCCATCCGCACATTTCCACCTACCCGTTCCGCACCCGCGCCAAAACGTTCCCAGTTTTTTGGCGCCCCACCCCGCCACTGATGCCAGACTCGTTATCAGACATTTCGGCGTCGCCCTGCCGTCCGGAGGTGCGACGCGGGCTCGGACCCGTCACCCGCGTCACTCCGACCCCGGAGGCGGTCAGCAAACCCACGGATTTTTACCAAGGCGAGGGTGGAGGTCGCTCATGGCCACGAAAAACGACTCGTTGTTCACCTCGGCTACACGTTCAAGGACACGGCGAGGACCTCCCAAGCACCCCAATGGGGCGCCTCCGGTGAAACGCAAACCCCGCCGATGCCCGATCTTCAGGAGGAACGCAAGAAGTAAGTTTTCGTAGATTTCTAAGAATATGATGGAGGCTGGTCCTCAACGGTGACCATTAAGTGGACTGCTTTGGCTTCAGTGGTGCTCCAGAGTCCTTGGCTTCCGCTGCGGACTTTGGAGTCCATGCTGCTTTCGTTTTTTGCGTTTTTGTGCTGTTGTGGGTAACAAAACTAGCTCACTGACCTGGTTTTACCCCGCGGAGGCTACAGGGTGTCCGGAATGCCAACCCCAACAGTGGGCGAAAGTGCTATTGGACACAGCCTAGTGCTGCCCTTGCTGATGTTGATGGCTTCTCCAGGTGGACACGATTCTGAGAGTTATAATGACACCGCTCAATGTCACTGGAGAAGAACACTATGGACAGACCATCTGAGATCACTCTCGATCGCTATTGCCTCTCAAATGGACACGTAGCTTTATGCTGAGACTGAGGGGAGGGAAGGCATGATGTAATTTCAAAGAATTCTTGGTGATTTTCAATTCATTTCAGCAAATAAATGCCATGAGGTAGGGTTCAAATCCATATCTCGAACTTATTAGGTTTTTCACTACCTCATCTGGGTGATCACCAACGTCATTGCTAAATTGAATTTCTCATAGCCTAAGGCTATTTTTATTGGCAGGGAATTCCAAGCACTTGATGGTATGCAAAAAATTAGTGCTAATATGGGAAGTCACCAATGAGTTCATAGATCCATAAGGGATTTGGAATGGCAAATTCTACCACTTCGGTGGTTTCGTTTGAACAATTTCCAGGCATAGAAAATTTACCAAAATTTACTTAAAAACTGATGATTTACTGTATGGTCATTTCGGTTGTGAAATGGAAGAAATAACCTCCCATACCTCCGCACTTATTTGAAGTGAATAGGTATGGAAGGTCATTTCCTCCATTTTATAACTTGTTGGGCAGATATTTGAAAAGATTCCTGATTTTATGAATAAATGAAGACCATTAAAGGAGCGCCGTAGGCGAACCTTTTCGAAAAAAAAAAGCAATAAGGAAAAAAATTCTTATTTTATTTTTTGCCTAAAAATGCTTTTGGGGAATGCATGTATTAATAATGCTGTGGGTAAAACTAAATGCAGAAAGATTAATTTTAGTGTACTTTTCATAATGGACTTTTGAATTCTTAATGACAGGAGCATTGCAGGCAGTTATTTTTTTTTGTGGAAAACGAGACCATAAAGAATGAAATACTGGTGTGCTTTGGAGCCGTAAAGGCGTTTTAGTGTCTCATTCTATCTGTAGTTTGAACTTAAGTGCTAAGGAAAAATTTTTTTTTCATATAAAACTAAATCGCCGGTAAATGCGATAATGCATTTTAATGGATGGTGGGGTAAAGAAAGTACCGATAATTTGCTAAATTCGCTGATTACACGGCTTAGATTGTACGCCTACTATAAATCATGCGTTGATAATTCTGACATACCGGTAATAATTCAGCGAATTTCATTGCGATATGTGAAATGTAGTCAGAATGCAATGTGTGTGCATAAAGGCCTGCTTGTGCATACAGTGTTATCGATGCATCCAAGCAGTAGCCTACAAAGTATTTTCTGTTTCATCGAAGCCGTCATTTTTAATTAAACTTACCGGAAATACAGTTGCCGGCGTGGTTCATTTCTTATTTCCGTTTGAGGGTGCATAAGATCGAGAGTTGGGAGTTCTCTTCAACCGATATTAATTTTGAGGGGACTCTTCACTTAGATGTAATACATGATATTTACTGATTAAAAAAATATACTCACAAGCTAACGCATGCTGAAAACGTATTGAAAATATGGCCCTTTTTTGCGAAATTTGAAGCATAATTTGGTGGACGTACATGTAGGCCTATAAATACCAAATATTAAATTGCTTTTGCAAGCTAAGCTGGGGTTTATTGGACAATTTGAGAATACATGTATGGATATGGATATGCTCAAAGGAGTTGAGAACATTATGGACTATGAATATCTATGCATTTGAGGTATTTTTTATTGTGATAACCATGCTCTATATAAATTAGAGGAACAAACATTTTACAAAATACCTGGGTGGAAAAAGTAAATATAAGTCAAATATGAACATATGACTTATTTCATACATGTATATGAATTGAGTAGAAATTGGCCGAAAATTTTCATTTATATCCATGCATATCCACATACAGTGTGTCCATTTACTGTTTATTTACATAGTCATGTATTCGTATATGTCAACATATTTACATGTAGAAATGGTCATGCATGACTAAATGTGTTTACGTAGAATTGATTTATTGCAATTCATTTATGTATCCATATCTAATTATTTTAAGGCACATGGTGTCATATCTGGTTTTATTAATTCATGTAACAGTTTTCATATATGGCCAAGCATGCAGCCATACATACATGCATCTTTACATGCAGATATGGTCATACATGATTATACATTTACTCAGAATTGATTTTGTTCTTTATTCGTTTATATATCCATACAGCCTGGATCCAGATGTAATTATTTTAATGCATATGGTTTCATTAAGTAGTGTAACATTTTTCATAAATGGCCAAGTATGCAATCATACCCGAATTTGACTTTTAACTGAAAGTGTCATGTAGAATGCACGACGACGTCAATATATGCCCAAATATAGTCGTATAAATATATATGACCATATATATGGCTCATGCATGGTCAGTTATGGCAATAATAACCTCACATTTGACCGTATTCAACTTTTCCACATGAGAAAACATTACATTTTTCCCATAATATCTTTTATTTCAGTTGTTGCCACCTTATGCTGTTCATTTCAAATGCAATTTAAGACGTCATAATACGAACCGCATATGTAACATTACTTCTATGTTTTCTGGCCTGGACAAATCCTCTCGGGTTGCGAGTCCATGCCTTCTTGCAGGGGTTCTCGATTTCCTGTTCGCATTGGTAAAATTCGGAGTAACAAGGTGCTTTTTTATGGGCAACAAAAGAAACAAACGTTCATTCGGAATTGGCAACTGGTGCCAATATTTGCTTTCAGCTGATGAACGCTGGTAGACTTCTCGTAAAAATCCCAGTTATTCCTCATTATTTGAGTCACATATTGCTCGGGCTTGGAGAATGCCGACCGCGTTTATGGCATGTCCACAAAAGGTAACGTGCCCGTTTTTGTGTTCCATGATGGCATCGGCACGCAATTTGCTGGTTTCCGTTTCACTTCTGGCAAGGCCTTCCGTTTTCGGCCAATAATCGCAATTCGAACCGGGATTTTCAGTTGTCGGAAATGAGCGCAAATGCTAAACTGTCATAATTAGCTGAAATGGCAAAGGGGTACCAGACGTCCGGTCCGTTTCCGGAAGACTTCCGGTTGCTAAACGTTATCGATGAAATGAGCGCATCTGATGCCCACTAACAGGTTTTCGCAAACCTAATAGACGAAGTAAAAAACGCGATCGTAATTGGATTCTGGCTGACATTCCTGTATTCATTCTGTTCTCTGCTAAGTTCAGTTGAGAATATACTGGCCGAATGACTGTTTGCACCATGGCTGCTTCTGTTGGAAGCAACATCAGACTTAAAATTTTTTTTTCACACTTTCGCTTTACTTATTGTCAACGCTTGAATTTGGGTTTCCTCAAGAAATGGTTTTCTTCAACGAATATAGCCGTATATTGGGTTAGAAATGCCATATAGTCGACAATGTATGAGCCTGAAATGGCCTTGTATTATGTAAGCCCTTATTATGACAACGGCTCTCTTGTCAACTTTAGATTCTTTAGATGTATTACATTAGACAAATAAACAATATACAGCTCCATATGCCCTAAAATTAGATGTTGGATAGGGAGCGTTCATAAATGACGTCATGCAAAGTTTAGCTACAACTTGTACTTGTGTAGTGTGATCAGTGCCAGCATTACACGCAAAGTGCGGATGAAGCATCTGAAGTAGTAATAAGAAACACGTTGCAATTGTTTCATTTCCATTTTAAAACCTTGAAAATACTCTTCAGGCATATGCCCACGCCTTTCAATTCCGGAATCGTGCCACCCTGGGCCGTTTCTTACTCTGGGCTCTTGTGTCAATCAACGCATTTTGACAAGGCCATTGCGAATTTTAATAATTTACATTCTTCCAGGGCCACGTTTCTCTGCATTTTGAGCGTACATAAATTACGTAATCAATTATGAGTAGGGATTTTGTTTTGCACTCACTGGTAGCATTGGCAAGATGATGAATACATGTTTTTCCTGCATTTTGTTTTGTCTCATCATAGCCTCCTATATACTGTATAAAGGCCGATCCAATTTGCTTTCAAGGATGGATAAAGAAAGATGGCGGCCGATGGTATTCGGACGCACTATTTAGTGCGTGAGGGCGCCACCGACGCACCTCCACAACACGCGCGTGACTAAATGCGAGCCTGAACACAGTAGGATAATGCTTTTAAGTTTTAAAACCATTTTTAAAAGAAATGGTAAATTGTTGTGTGCCTTGCTGCCAGCAGCATTCTAAAAGCAAAAATAAAGATGGTATTTCATTTCACGAAATTCCAAATGGTTTATTTCTAAGAGAAAAGTGGTCTAAAAATATTAGCAGAAAGGACTGGACTCCAGCTGGAAGGTATGGCATCTTAACAATTCAGGCATTCACATCATTAAAGGTACACTGTCTTGATTGAATATTTTTTCCGAATGGGCTAGCTGCACATATTATTGTATTTGGTATACTGAAATATGTACGTGGGCTGAGCCCCACTTTGGATTCAATATTCAACAAGATGGGCTAAAATTATCCCCACCCTTGGGCCACACACCCGAAATGCACCCGATGGCCACGATAGAAAAAAATAATACTAGAATTTAAATAAAGGGAAAAAACATGAAATGCAATGAAGTATAATAAAAATGAAAATTTAAACGAGGAAAAAATAAAATAAAAGTGAAATGAAATATAGAAAAAAGGAAGTAAAATGAAACAAAAATGACATAGAAAATGAAATTCAAATAAGATAATACCATAATTATCCGCCCTAAGACCCAAATAGATACCAAATACAATTAATATGTGCGGCTAGCCCCACTATGGAACAAATATTTAACCAAGACAGTGTAATTCAGCCACTTTTCTCTTAGAAATAAATCATTTGGAATTTCATTTCACGAAATTACAATGAATATTTGGTTTATTTTTGATATTGTCATGCTGCTGGCAGCAAGGCACACAACAATTTCCCATTTCTTTTAAAAATGGCTTTAAAACTTAAAAATATTATCCTACTGTGTTCAGGCTCGCATTTAGCCACGCACGCACTAGATTCAGAAAACGTTCGAAACTGGAATTGTAGCTGAAAAACAGAACAGTTTCTTGTTTCTGCATGGAACATAAATTTGTCCGAATCACACTCTGTCGAAAATCAATTTTGGTCGTGGAAAAGCCGACCCGGTGTCATCCATGGAACATTAATGCGGATGAAACGCCAGGAGAGGCTATTACCCACGAGTGATGCCAGGTTTCGTCACGCGATGCCATATTTCGCTGATTTATTGCTTATCGTTTAGGTTATATATGTGTTTTTTTCGAAAGGTTTTTCCATGACATCACCTGCCTCCTTTCTCACAACATCAAAAGTGGCGCAAGTGACACGACGTTCGCTATCATCCTGGAGTGCACTCGCCATGTCTGTTGACTAATCAATTGATCGGATTTATAATCAGGATTTACATGTATACTTTAATTTACATGAGGCTGTTGTAAGTGTCACTACACCATCTGCCGTGCGATATGTGAAGCAGTGAAATATTATTTTATGTGTGGAATTGGCTGTACGCTAGGGTCTAGATTATTATTTTTTACAATTTGAAAATGCCTGGGTGGAAAAAGTAAATATAGGCCTCATGACTTATTCCATTTGCATATATGGTTAGACCTGAAATTGGCCGCAAATATACCTATATGGCCATATGTACCAAATAAACTGTATTTAAGACCATGTATACTGTAATTTATGTCTTTACATTCTTGCATATTTACAGATACGGTCATGTTACTGGTCATATAGCTCTGAAGCTGATAGAAATTATACCGTGAAGTTAACATTTTATTTACATCCTTTGTAATCTGACACTAACCTTGATATCATATTGCTTAGTCCTTCTTCCTGTCCTACTTTGGTAATGGAACCCCAGTAAAGGCCAACGTTAAGGCGCCCTCTACGAGGGCTGGGTTCCTACCTTTTTAACCTATTATCTTCTTAAATTTACATGTTGATTATGTTGATACTCAAGTATTATTGACGATGTTGTATATATAGTTAACATGATTGTAATGTATTTATTATTATATTCTCCATTTAATATCGGCTCATAGGGTTGGAAACCCCTAATAGCCGTAACGGTTGTTGTTGTTGTTGTATTTACATGTATATTGGCAAGTATTGCAGTTGTTTAAGGGATGTAAGCAGCAATGACATTCTTTAGTAGAAAATCAAACATTATAAAATAATAAAATAACTTGATACAGGTGAGATCGCATTTTCATGACAGCGTTGTAATTAAGAGGATATTAACGATAATTTAATGTGATGTATAATTTAAATACATCACAACTTGTTATATTTTAAATTTACAATTTTACATTAAAACAGCCAACACTGTCGTTGGTAATTGCAATCAGTAATCTATACCAGGGCCATCTGTGATGCAATCTGTAAAATAGTATTCTTGATGTACATGTACCTGCAAATCTTCATTGTAAATTGGATGTTTCTGAGAACTGTCTTTAATACTGTTCAAATGACGACAATGTACGCATGTACAGTATTTACTATACCAAAATGACACCAATGGGAATAATGGATAATAATGGGAACATCTGTTTTGTATACAAGTTAAGTTCGACTTTACTAATTTTCACCAGTCTTTAAAGCCAGGCTTCCAAATCCTATACTTTCATTGTTTAAATATAAGCCTATAAAGTAACCCTTGATATAAATAATGCTTGTACGTAAATGTTTTCCTGCAGCGTGGAAACGTTTAAAATCGTTTTAGCTGCAAGCTTCAAGAGCTCAGACATTTACTGCATGTCTCAGTTTATTGAAAAAATGGTAAACTTGGAAAGCTAACTAACAAGCCAAGAAAAAAGGAATTTCAAGGGATTTTTGTTTTTGTGTGGAAAAACATGCATGCGTGGGAAGGTGCACACTTAACCGTGAAAAATCGATACTCATCGTTGAAAGGTTATTGTACGAAACAAAGTTTTTATTGCAGCAATTTGCGGCAATCGGTGTAACACTGTAATGGGATGCAGTCTATTTAATGAAATGTTTTTTCTTATGAACCCTAATGACGTAAAGTACTCTAATCATTATTAAAACATCAAGAATTTGCATCAAGAATTTTGTTTTTTCAGTAAGCACTTTTTGATGGAGATAAATGCAGGTACATAAAAGCTACTTTGGTTTCGAGTTTCATTGCGTTGTTTGTACTGCATTTAAATGTGTAAATATTAATGTTTATTCCTTGTAAACACGAAGGAAATCAGAGGAGGTTTAGACATTGTCGTCAGGTCAAGAAATGAAATGTTTCTTGAAAATAAAGTGATTATTCTTAAAACAGGGGAAGAAACATTTGCAAGATGGCATTTGCGTGTAAATTTTACAAGCTTTAGTACAAAGTATCGGTTTCTAAGGAAGTAATTTAATAAAATTGTCCAAAATGATACACATTTCTTACTGGTACTGTTCAAATTTATCGTTTTGCCTATATTCGTGCTGACATTTAGACACAAACATTTCCATGGTTGAATTCATTAAAAAATCGTATTTGTAGCATTTTTTTTGTTTAATTGTGTTATCTACGTATATGTGTGTCAAAATATTACATGTATTGCACATCCTGCAACTAAAGGTAAATATTTATTATAAAATGCCTATTTTAAACCGTGATAAAATTGTCGTATATTTCTGATAAGGTGCCATCAAATTTGTATTGACATTTTTACCGTCTACGTGTTTAAGGATGATAGAAACGTTGATATTTCGCCAGATATTTCACAGAACATTTTTTTATAACTAATGCGTATTTCATTTTGAACGTTAAATTTTGTTGTTCTGTTTCGTCTCAATATTACATGTAAATGCTTTTACACTTGCATTATTACTGTCATCACTTTAACAGATTTACCTCAGACCTGGAAAACCAAGTTAGAAAGACATGGAATAGTCAGGGAAAGATCAGGGATAGTGATTTGTTTTGAAGAAGTCATTGAAATTAAACATAAGAAGTTTGCATTTGTTTCTACATAGCTTAACGCGTCCCATGGCATGAGAAGTCATGTAATACAATTCGGGTAATGGAAGCCATGGAAAAATCATAGCATTGACATTAAAAGTTATCCTTTAAAATCATTACTGTGTTGAAACTCCGTATTTTTAATGACTTTAAGAAATATAACGGCATGGAAAACTGAATATAAGACCATGGCATTTACAAATCCAAAAATCATGCTTAAATCAAAATTAGCTAACATCTAACAATTTTACCAATCTATTTCTTCAATGAGGATGCTTTTACAAATTAGTGGTATTTGGTGGACAATTCTATAGCTAAATAAATGTTAATTTGCGTTTAAAATAATAGCATAATGGCGTCCTAGTATATTATGTTCTTGTGAATGTCAAGGGCCTGCCATTTCCGCCATAAATGCATCTACAGGATATTGAAATGTGCTGCTCATTGTTAATTGATAGCAAAAGGTCATCTCTAAGCAGCATCGTTTAGTAGCAAACCTTGGTGCCCAGAAATCATGGTAAAACAAATTTTAAGGTTTTGAAAAAGTCTCGTTGCTGTGAGAAGTTATGGTTAGACTAATTTATCTATAATTTAGCGAAAATAACGTTGATCATTTTGCAATTTACGACAGAATATATCAGAAATACAAGCTTGTATAATCTTTTATTAATTTCGTAACTTGTCGCAAATTGCTTGCAACATATATTAATGTTTCTAAAATGTTCCTTTACTTCCGTCATTTATCAGTCGATGATTCTCATGATTTTCCACAGTTTTCATTATCTGTCCAGGTAATTCCATTTTCTTTTTCGTATTGGAGAGACGCTCGAATTTCAATTGCATTAGACAGCACACACCTCCAGATCATTTAATGTCGATTTCGTGTTTGAATATCAGCTTTAAGATCATCTGCAGTTTTAGGATCCTTTCATCATCTCTGACGAGACGAGTGCAGTTCTGTTGATAACCCAGAAATCCAAGACTACCTTTTTGTTCACTATTTATGAACTTCATTGGTGTGCTGAAGCTTGACAGATATTTTCTCAGATCCTAATGATCACTATTCTTGAACGCATGGTGCATACAAATGCAGGAGTCGATGTCACTGAATAAGAATGAGGTATAAAGTAATCAACGTCTGATATATACCCTGGTGTTGCAGTTTGTGCAGTGTGTACTATCATGTAGGAATTTTTGGCACTTGGTACCTAAATTATTTTTGGGTTTCTACAAATTATTATTGAGGCTCCTTAATCCACTATGGCACATAAGGGAACCTACATGTTACACCCAATACATTCAGCTATATCGCAAAAACAGTGATAAAATTCAAACTTTTATATTGAGATTTATTTAAATGTTTCATTTATTTGAAACAGCAGATTAAGGAAAAACGAACCAGTTGAAGTAATTTAAATTCGTAAAAGCATACACCAGCATTACATGACAAGCTCTAAAACATTACATCAGTTGGTAATACATGTACCTTAAATTTTTTACCAGCAAAACACATTCATTGCATAACACCACATATTACACCATTTTGGAACCAGCTTTTAGAGACACCAGGAAGTAGTCACCTGATCCTTCCAAATTCATGTGTTTCAGTTTACATACTAAAGCGCATAAGGGATATATTTTCCCATGTATAAACATTGATCTAGATCACGTCTTAAGTAGAGCCCCCTGAAGATCTGCCACTTCTTGGGTCATTGTTAGAACGTGCTTGTTAAGGCCGTTTATACAAATCACTGTCCAGACACCGATTGTTAAAACTGTTTGTTCTTATCCTAGGCTTATTATCCAGCTGACCTATTTCTAGATTTCCATGTAATTTTCACATGTCCCATTGCTTGCGTTTTTGATACTTTGTCACTCCAATAAATCCCTTTGAAATGTCGCTATTATCCTTGACCATACCAGATTAACAAGCTCCCTTTAAGCCAGCTTCGTTGATGTTGCTCCAGTGTTGGTCTTTTTAGCACCTATAAATTTATGTTTTCGTGTTCTTGAAGTGGAGCTGCAACTCCATCTGGAAAATGAAGATGCCTTGAAATTGTTGAATATACGCTCGGGATGCATTTGCAAGCTTATTTAACTGGCCAAAAATTATCTAGAAGGGATTTTTATGGTTCTATCACATAAAATATTTCGCTTCCATATTTCATCTGCAAAAATGAAGCCAAAACAATTCTATGGCACATATGTAATCTTCTACTTAAGGATTATTTGTTAGCATTTAGAAGCATCCACTTGGTTTGGTTTATATTCATCCTATACATATATTGGTTTCCTAAAGAGGTTTAGAATGAATTGATGAATGCATTTTGAAGTGTATTTTACAATGTAATACTTTAAAATGCATTTCATAATGCATGTATCAATATTAATGAATTTGAAGATGCATTGCAAGTCTTTCTTTTCAGTATGAGATATCCTTGCGATAAAAGGGAAATTCATTAAAATCTGAATTGAACATGCAGGATGCCGGAAAAATTGCTCAGTGGTTTGTTTTATTAAGAAAACCGCATTTTAACAAAACATTTATTTGCACTGAATTTCTCAGAAAACTGTTAAATTTATTAGTGATTTAAGCGCTCATAAGGATTGTACAGTTGTCTAATTTGGCAATTCGGCTCCTTTATAGTTTATTGTATACTGTATATACTCCTAACCATCTAATGGACTTCAAAGCGTTGTTCCCCAGCACAAATGAATCCCTCCTCTGGGTTACATACCGACTCTCATTAAACTTTGCCAACTTGACATTTAAGTCGCATGAATCTGTAAATGTTATAGAGTAGATTGGAAGGCATGTCTGTGTTTCCGAGACTTATATGATTTTATATTGCTTATAACAGACGCTTTTCCTATCCTAATATCCTATCTCACTCTCTTTTTTAACACACCGACCTTACTTTGGTATAAGAACTCCAGTAAAGGCCAACGTTAAGGTGCCCTTTGTTAAGGCTGGTTCCTACGACTTATACTTAACACCCATCTTCGCATTCATACCTCTTAAATTATTGTATCAATACGTTTTTGCTGTATGTCTTAATTACTTATTATATTTATTATACTTGTTAATATGATTTTTTGTATTTACCGACAAGATTCTTCTGTTTTTAATATTGGCTCGTAGGGTTGTAACCCCTAAATAAGCCATATGGTTGTTGTTGTTGTTGACTACTTTATTGTGTGCAAAGCTGCACACCGAGCAGTTTTACCCTTTTGCGATTTTCGGTGCATTAATTTATGGTGGTAAGAAATTTAATAAAAGTCAGCATATTGTTTTAAATTTAAATTGGAATGATACAAATAACCTAATGCACATGCTATACTTGAGTCAATGCCAGAGAAATTCAAACATATTAGAAAATAGGTCCGTTATTTAATCTACTATCTATTTTTAAGGATTGTTTTTCAAGCTAATTCCTATTTCAAAAAAATGAAAAAATTTAAAATATATTATATACAAATTTTAACCTTAAATTAGCAAAATGATTTTACTCGGTTTCATTTTTGTGAAGCTACATGAACATTTGTCCAATTAGCAAAATATGTCATGTGCTGCAAATACTGTAAACTAATTAAGGCTCATAGTAGGTGAATTTATTATGACAAAAATCACGCAATTGTCATTTGTGGTATAAAAATTCCTGGTGATTATAGGATTAAACAAGTTCTGCAGCTTCTTGTTAAACATTGTGCTTTTTTCTCTGTTGGATTATGATACCAGACTTTCTCCATAGCTACTTCAAGTAACTTATTTACCAACAAATAAGCATCTATGCGGAATTTACAACCGTTTTTCTACTCTAAAGTCTTGTTTATTTATCCTATTTTTATTGCCATTTAAACAAATGGTATCAAATTCGTGCACCCAAAGCATTCGCAATGGCATACTTTTACTTAGTCTTGTTTAGTTTCTGCGTCTCGTTGTTATTGTTATTGCCACCTCTCTTTCTATTACAACATGCATTTGCCAAATAACGGCATTTTTATTACTCACTATACTTTTTTTTCAAATGTAATTATCCACCAGTGGACTGCAATAGTTTCTGGGAACTTGCCACAAGTTGGCTAATACCGTAAGCCTTGCGCATCTCAGCTTTACGTTTCTTAAACTGATAGCGCAAATTTACTGTCTTAATTCGGATTCAGGACATGCTGTTCAGAAAGTTACTTTGGATAGTCCTTAAAAATCATTCGGGGTTTCTTAGCGTTAGGCCCAAAGCCTTTTGTTTAATGAGTTCTGCTGAGGCGAAGGATGCAATGGAGATTAGGGAATTGCATCCCTTCGAAATGGAAGATGTTTACCGTCTATATAGGAAGTGAAATGAAAGTTTGATGAAGCTTTAGTTGCAATTTATGCCTGAGAAATATATTTTGTTTGAGGGTATTTCACTTCATTTCACAGAAAATTATTTCGCGGCAGAAAAGCCTTCATTTAAAGCTAGATAAATTAAAATAATTAAATAAAAAAATGAGCTGTTAAAAAGATTTTCGTACATCTTTCATTTTCAATTGCTGCATTGTTATTAAACGGTACCGGTATTTTGCTAGCTGGCATATATTCCGAGGAATGATTATTTGATTGCACTAACAGATCGTTTTGATTTATTTGACAATATCCGTACAAAATTCATACACATTACAAAAATGCTCGATCTTTAAATTTGATCCTATAACATACATGTACATGTATGTGAGAAAATCTTGTGAATATTTAATATAATGGCATTGTTTTGCCTATGGTTATAACGAGTTACTGTTGGAGAATCCTTGGCAGCATACATTTAATAAGGAAAAGTGCGTCGCTAGAGGATTCGCCAATCGCCATAAACGTCTTCCAGAGTAAATCTGGGATTTTTAAACCACAGTATTTTGCAAAATATAACACGCATAGGCTTAAACTAGTTAAGACAAATTAATTTTGCAAGTTAATCCCCATAGAATTTAAAACGCTGATGTTAATGTTAAAATAAGATTTGCATTTTATTACTGCAAATTCAGCCAAATTCAGGTGACGGTTTTATTACAAATCATCTGACAATTAACTGTAGTTTCGTTAAATTGTATGCTGACCCAACCGCTTTATGCTTTCACAGTATCGATCTACGTGTGCAGGCTCACGAGGATTAGTTTTTTTGTTGGTGATATTTTATTATTGTTATTGATGATGATGATGATGGACAAGTATTGTTGGATTTTATGACTAACTGCAAGTATGAAATGTCAAAATTGAAAGCTCTATCGAATTTACAAAGCAAGGAATGGATGTTTGAAAATGAATGGGTTTTTATGCAAACTACACGTGATATTTTTGCATTCTTTCAAAAATTGTCAAAAAACGAATTAACATATTAATAAAATGATCTAAAAATATACACAAGTTTAGACAATCAGTGAAATAACATGTTGATCTATAAGCAACTAGAAATAAAACTTTATTTCGATATTTTGGGCATTATAGTACGTAATCATATTTAAACTGTTTTTATAATTATAGAAGTGTATAACAAATATAAGCAACAAAATGTAAAGTTTAAACATTAAAATGCCACTGTAATTGGTTTGGGTCCAAGCAGCACTTTTGGCTATTACAAATAGGGTAATGTGGGTAAAGATGCCCTAATTTTTGCAAAAACATTTTACTGACTTAAATAGCAACTTTATTGAAAAAAATTCTGTGATTTTTAGAAGGTAAGCATATTCATGAACTAATTAAAAATTAAAAACATTAAAACAAGTTAAAAGGAAAACTTAGAATCAACCGTTTTTGTTGTTTTCCGATGCATTTCCAAGCATTTGACACGTTGATTCTTATCAGAATTGTTGCTGACATATAATTCTAAAGATGTGCTTACGAAAACAAATAATCTGGTTTAAATAAGAAATTTTGGAAGCGAATGTGGAGAATAGTTAATTTTGCATCAGTTAACATATTAATATTGCTGCTAAACTAGATTTTAAACATAGTTATTAATTACCATATGGACCTAATCCTCCTGTTTTGTATATTAACTGTTGAAACTGCACCTTTGTGTCCTTAAAGACATTCTAAATTCCCTTGAAACATTATTCACCACAATCAGTCGATCATTAAGAATCTTTATTTGGAAAATAGCTGTATTTAAATCATCGCCTGACCATTGCGATCTCTTTTTGTACCACCTGTAGTTATATATTTCTATCCCATGACTAAAAACACGTAAATATTAAAAAAAAACATAAAAATATGTGGCTGAAACATTATACAAAAAAATAATTTATTAAAAATATGTGGGGCATCTTGCAAATTGTTTTGGTAGAGATGCTCCTGGCATTTAATGTATTATCATGTGGTCACATCCAAGTTAGACTACAATGGAAACACAGTACATGGCATATAAAAATAGATATACTATGTGAAAATTGTATTATGAAAGCTCAATTTTCATCAGAACTGACGCTCACAATGCTACACTACATGTTCTCAGTGGCAAAAAAGGGTGGTCCTGCCTTAAAAAATTCTAAAATCCCAAAAAACAATGTGTACATGTGAAAAAACGTAGTAAATTGGTTGTTATAGGCTATATGGCAGCAGTAAGCTGCTTTATGCTGCCATCTATGCAAAACGGCAGAAAATATCAGGTGGGGCATCTTTCGCCTTGGGGCATCTATACTCAACTTACCCTAGTGCTAAACCATTATAGTATTTAGCCAAATTAGCCATGAAGGCTCAAATAAAATCCCATTTAGCCTACTATTTCAAACAATTCCATCGATTTCATGTCCTTTCAATGTTGCTGTGAGGGTCAATATAATTCAAATGACATTTTACTTATCTTGGATGAAGAGAATGCTATCATGCCAAACTGTGCATGCACATGGACATACAAACCTGGTGGGGGTGGAGGTCTGGAAAAGGAATACTAGCAGTTTCTGATGTTGTTGACTTGTTGTTGTTGTTGGTGGTTATCTTAAAGGTGGTGTTGTTGGCTTTATTCTAAAACAGTTCAAATCGTGCGACACATCTGTAACGATATAACCACACCCCAATCGCTACACACCCATCGTTTAAATAAGGTCCATGATAACTAATCGTTCAATGAAACTAAATTTATTTGCTAACTCATTCGTTTGTAACTGTGTTATGTTACAGAATAAATTCCGATGACATAGCATAACATCACTATCGGTGAATTACTGTCAATATGTCATATGTCAGATCAATAACTTGAAATGTTTATTTTGTGATTGACTAAGGTCGTTAAATGTCAGTTTATCCTCATGTCTTTTTAAAAAAAATTGTTGTAAACATAATATTAAGGCGAGTAATAAAATAATGTATTTAATTAAATTGAAAGTAAGGAGCGAAGTAAAATATTAGCCTGCTGATCGGAAAACGCTTTTAGATCTAAAATTGAGGGGGATGAACAATAAAGACAGATGTAATTTGACGATTTCTAAAAATGGCACCCAGCTGGGTATAATTCACATGATTCAACTTAGACAACGGCTGTTGTCGTAATAATAAGATCAACAAAATCGTCTGAATTTTCCCTTTAAGTGCTTTACTTTCTCTTAGATTGGTAAATAGTCATAGAGACCGTTTGGTTTTGTCCATGTACGAGCTAATGCAACCCTCTTCAGAATAATTTTTTTAAATTAAAATATATCATACGACATCAATACACAAAATTTATTAGACGTACACCATGCCTACGACCTCTGTGAATATTTGGAAGCAAAATAATATCTTTTGGCGGACTTCAGATTGCCAGATAAGTGGTGTTTTGATGAAACATGGAAAATAATGTCACTTTGGTACTAAAGTTTGTTTAATTAAAACGTAAATAAGTTTTCGGTACAATAAATCACTTGCAAGAGTGGAATTAGTTTGAATTAAAAAGAACGCTTTTATTCACATTACAAATAAATCAATCGACATACATGTATAATCCGTTTAAATTTCTTTTAATTTGACAGTTTGGGCTGGCTTTATTTTCACTGCACATCTATATGTAGGTCAGCAATGAAAGTTAGGAGGTTGGTGTGGTTGATGTGGTAGCAATGCTGCCTGGATTCTCCACATTGTGAACAGGGTAGTAATTTTCCAAGCGAAGCAGTGTATCCCACAAGTCTTGCAAGCGATATCTCGCTTCAGGGATGATCATTTTCCTGTAGTGGGCATTCAACCCTATTTTAATGTAGCAAACGATTACATCCTCTTCCATCATAGGGTCACACTGTCGACACAGGTTCAACACTGATACGACGTAGGGCTGAACTCTTACCAATGGTCCTTGGCTGCGATGCTCTAACTGAGTAAAAACGTTGTCAGTTAAACACTGTTTTGGAAACGCCAACTGCAGGCATTTCCTCAGTTCCATCCAAGAAAGGTGCTCGTGACAAGCAAGGCTACCAAGGGTGTTGTTATACCATTCCAGGGCGGCACCTTTCAGAAAATTCTGCAGAAGTTCTTCTCGTAGATATGTCCGCTTTTCAAGAGCTGCATACAGTTCCATTTTGTCAAGAAACACATTGACATCAGTACCTCCATCGTACTCTGGAACACATTCCTGCAGTGTTTTTTCGTAGCCGATTTCCACAAGGGCTTTGAAAGTGGTTGCTGATGAATACATTTCAGGTGGATAATATAACTGCAGACTGATCATATGATAAAGGGAAAGATTCCAAGGTGAGCGATGAATGTTTTGGCCTAGCAGTTGATATGGTGGAAAATCAGCTAGATCCACTTCGTATTCCACATCTTCAAATAATTGGCCACTTGCAGATGCATCAGCGCTTCTTTTCACTCTTAGCCTTCTTGAAAGGGTGGGAATTCTTGAAATAAGATTCCGGAATGAAGGGACTGGTGAATTGTTAAATGTCATTTTGATTATCTCTGAAACAAAAGGAAAAAATTAAATTTTTCCTAAACAATCCATTGACAAATTTTAGCCTAATATTCGAAAAAGCAAATTTCACAATGCAAACAACTTATACTACCACTAAAACAAAAGAAAATTGATATGTATTTTGAGACTACAGTGCTCGTGATGAAACGTATAACATAATTTCCTTAGACTGACCAACAACATTTTTTTGACAGTTTGAAAATAAATGTAGAAACAAAAAACATTTAAGAGAATATTGATTAGCAACAAAGTATCAGTTTTAATGCAGCCCTAGTAATTTAAGTACAATTGAATTTGAATCAGTAAAATAAAACAATTCCTTTGTGAGGAATTTCCATGATTCGAACAAAAACGGAAATTTCCCAGACTTCTCCTGACGTTTCAGGTGTGCACGTAATCTGGACTAATTTAATTTATAGTGATGATTAAAAAAAATGTTCGCCTACGGCATTCGCTTGAATGACAATGCTGTTAAGGACTACTTGAAATTGTGTAGGCTACCTGTTTTAAGAAAATATATCACTAAACATTTTCTTGCATTACAATGAGGCAAAAATCCTTTAATGGGATTCTGTTTGCCACAATTTTTATTATGGATGCCTAACGTATTATTGCTAACATTAAAAATTCTTGTACTGTCTACTACCGAAAACAAAAATTATCTGAAACCAATTTGTTTTTAATTTCTAACGTAAGTTCTACTGTATTGAAATAAATTGAAAATTCTGATTAAAACCAAAAGGGATTAAAATACTCAGACAGTGAGTCGATCGGACTTAACTCGCGACTTTAAATGTTTAAATGGAGTCATTTTCGACATTAAATATAATCGTCTTTTGCATAAAATAGACGGTAAAATCCAAAAAAAAAATCAAAATAAAGATTTTTTGTTTTACATAATAAGAAATAAATTATGTAGCGGCCATCATAACATACTGGTATTATAAAAGGTAGACATATAAATAAAATATTAGCAGTGATAACGTTTGACTACCATGGTTAATGGATGTTGGAGTTAAGTCAATTTTGAAAAAAATTATGAATAAATTTTGAAATAATCAAAGCCTCCTGAAATTCTAAACATTGCTTTTGCTGGATATGACGTGTATACATTGTACATTAGTGAAGAAATGTCAGTTATATCGCATTTTATTTAGTTTGTCACGTTTTTCAACTACTAAACACTGCTTGAAAATGTTTAAAAAGCAGTCATAAAACATGAAAGTTGTATTTTTGTTTTTAAAATAGCGGATGACAAAAAGTCCCTTGCCACTTAGTTGCTAGTAGGGTACTGAGTTGAATTGAATTTAATATTAGTTATTTAATTAGTATGAACATATTACTAATATTAAAATGCATCTATAAGCTATGAAAACATCATTTCTGCAATAAAATAAAACATTCACTGAAACACGTGGTGACAAGCTTTGACTTATTATTTAAACGTTCAGGAAAATTCCGATTGAAATTGTTCTTATGGAGACTAAATTTAAATTTTATTTCAGGTATAATTAAGCCAACGATTTGAGAACAATTTTAATGGGAATTGTTTTAAACATTAAAATAATTAAATCAAAGCTTTGCAAATAATTGTTGCCAAACTTGAAAAAAAATTATTGATTTAAAACAATTGCAATTAGAATTTTCTTAACTTTCAAATAATGAAATGAAAGCCATGTTAACAATTGCTGCTAAGTTCAACAAACTATGCTGTCTCTAAAGTCACAGCGAATGATATTTTCATGTGCTTAATTTAAATTTGAGAACAGAGCTTAGTGGGCCTCACCTCTTAAATCCTTTGCCATGTAGGGTCACTCAATTGTTCACCATTACCATAGTAGGCCTACCAACAATTAATTGGGATGGTTTCAAAACGCAATTTTTCATTTTCTAAAGGTTGCTCAATGGGTGAGTGGTCAACTAGGTCCTAAGCTCACTTACTACAATAAGCCTTAATGTTTTAAAAATTTCCAGTGACTAACATTATACATGTACATGTATAAGCCTTTAAATAAAAAATCTATGAAGACTGCCAAAGTGGGCCAAAAAGGAATGTTGCAAGGGCTAATCTTAGTATACTCTATAGAACCAAAGATGTACTTTCCCATATTAAGGGAAGAAAATCCAAAATGAAACTTCTCTAAACGTGATTTTCCCCAAAAATTGCTAAATGAAGACTCCGAACTTGGAACAGTGTACACGTTGTCACGGTGTCCGTGTTGGACGGAGGGGGCATCCGAACCATGCCCGGAATGAGGCTGTTGGGAGGTCACCAACAGGGGGCGGGCGCAGGTTGCGCCCTGCGCCCCGTGACAACATACATCGGGCAGAGCACTGGAGTGAAAGAGCAAAGTTAAGCAGCTTATTTGGTTAGTCAAGGTACATGTATGATCACGTGCACAGTACTGAACTGAATAACTGAAAAATACCACGGATTCCATGACTGGATCCATTATTCCTGCAAGGCAGAATTCCTGTAATGGAGCCATTAATAGAATGCATGATAGGCCTATTTTTTAATTCAGCGCTGATAATAAGGACGTTTTCCTCAATTACCAAACGTTGTGTTGCCATGCATCGAATGCGACTGTGTACAAATTTAACTAACATTTTAGCTTCCCTGCGTACTTTTACCCATTTAACATTGATCGCCTTTTACTATAGGCCTAGTGTAAGTTACACCACGCATTTAGTATCATTGATCGTAGGCCTAAACGTATGTTTTAAAAAACATGCAAAAATCTTATTATTGACTCGCCGAAGCTTAAGTTCGGAGGATTCATTTGAAGAGGAAATCCCGATTTCCGTTTTTTTTTGCTCGTGTTTTTAAATAAAAGTGACACAGTTAAATGGCATGCAATATGAAATATGGGCCTAGTAGCGAACGGCCTCACTAGGAAAAATCTCAAGAAAAATACATGTAGGCCTACATATACTATACATTCATGGTTTACCCTTTTTTCCACGTGGTGTTTGTGTTTTTTAAAATAAAATTGACGCAGTTAAATTACATGCAATACGAAGTGTTATACAGCGAACGACATTACCTACAAGGAAAAATCTTGAGAAAAAATACGGTTTACAGTACATTCCATATTTTGTCTTAAACGCATAATTTTCATTTGTTTAATTTATGCGTAATTTTTATCTTTAGGGCGTACAGTATATTTACAGTAGGCCTACATGTACATGTAGTGGGCTATCGTTATATTGTGTTGATGAAAAACAGTTCCGTTGCCTATGTTTGGAAATATTTGCATTAATATTGTATTCGTATTGCTGGGGTCCCTCCAACTACCAAAAACCTTACATTTTTGTTCAGCAAATTTATAATTTTAAAGTTGGCAGCCATTAGTACAGGTTTTGGACTGTTGGCCTATGAGTAATGTTGAAAATAAACAAGAAAAACTTACCAGAAAGTTGACCGGATGATCCTAGAAAATTGCGAAGATGCACGCTCAAAAACTTAAGGGCTTGTAAGTTTTGTACAGTAAGTGAAGACTGACTGGTGAGACTACTGTTAGGAATGAGGATGTCCGAATATACCCCTTTCGTTTCGATGATCTACCAATCAGATGTGTTCACGATGAACTAGAAATGCAGCTGTTCAAGGGAATTTCACAACCCCTTGCCTTATCAATATCCGTGTGACTCATTAGAACAATAGTTGCACTCCAGCCATGGCCCATGGAATTTTAAGTCTCTTGTGACACAATTGTAATGGCCCTTGGAATTTTAGTCTCTTGAGGCACAATTTTCCACATGTAAAACCTATTGATTTCCGTTACTTCGCAATTCAAAGACAAGGTTTTGTGGAGTTCAAATTTAGATATGTTTAAGGAAAATTTGATCGAAATTTGTAAGTTTGTCCGCACGTTTGTATACTAAATAAAAGAATTTAAAGGCTCGTTTCACACAATTAAAAATACTTTTTTCACCTTTATGGTCATGTGCAGTTTTTCAAATTTTGCAGAAGAAAGAAAGTATTTAGTTCATTGTTACTCGTAAAAATATATAGAATACCCTTAAAGAGAACCACGTACACCTGATACTTACATTAAAAACCAAAATTATATTTTTTGCTTGTACAGGATGCCTAGGAAAAATTTACCAGCGACGAGATGACCAGTACTCATCAACATGTGAAATTTATTTTCAAAAGTAATACTGTAGTGATCTTTTTGATCAATATGGATAAACAACTTGCGTTACAAATTTTATTCAACGTCACTTATGTGATGAAATTAAGAAAGCGTCTGTCAAATGGTACAATAATAAATTTGTTAAAATCTTATTGCAAATTACAGCATGATAGGTACATTATGAAGATGCAGTTTTAAATAATGTTTTAATAATTCACAATTGATTACGGTTACCCATATTTACTTTAAGGGTAATTTCCGTACTTACTGTATGTATGTGTATTTATGCACCAATAACCCAAATCGGTCATCATACAGAGGGTTTCTATAGTATAGCGGGACCCCCAAAAGCGGTCAGTGGTCAAGGTAGGCAGGCAGTCAACTTAAAGAAATAAAATTAACACTAAAAGTATTGGCTTTTTCAAAGGATTCTTAAAATCGATCATTGTAGGCAGGTGGCGTACATTGCAATGTGATCGACTTTACAGGTTTTACTGTATTCTAGAAGTTTTGTTTAGAAATATTAACAGTAATAGGAAATACCGCGGTCGATATTCAAAGAAAAAGTAATTTACAATTTTGGAATTTTGCCAGCATTTACATGACGACCTTCATGTAAAAGAGTGACCACATGGAGGTCAGAATCGTCAGTCTGTGAGCAAACGTGCGATTTCATCACACATGGCAAATGACACATTTCATTATTGATCAATTTGACCAATGGTGATTTCAACAGAGCGCGACCTAAAGTGCTCTAAAAATTGTGAAAATTTCAACAAACCGTAATAAACAAAACAGACCATGGCATTTAATATTTAAAGAAATTTTGGTGGCCTATTCGAACGCAGTCCGAATTCAGATATTCAATTAGACTTTTATATTTAGTCCAGGGTACAAAGTATTTATCAGTGTGGCAAATGAGAGGTTAATTTCGTCACAGCATGTAAATTTGGTCACCTGTTTTTTCATAACTCTTTGAACACACCCTTTGTATAAAACCATGCAAGTCCACAATACTTGCATCATACATATTTAATTTAATTAATTACAATGTTTTAATTTAAATTAACCAATATTTCTGGGCAAACATTGCTGTAGCGTATACATCTATAAGGAAAATGTTTAAGTGAATTTTCCATGAAGCGTTTTTAAAAAAATATTAATAACAAATGTTGTTTATTTGTTGGTATATTGATGCGAACAAAATGAAGTATTGTTCGTACATGCGGGAATTCATAAGTTAAAGGCACTTTCTAAGGTTGAGACATAACAGAAATATACAAGTATCTTTATTACTAAACTCTTCTATGGTAATTATATACATTGATGTCATCATATAGGATGACGTGACGTTAAGGTATAAAATCATCGCCAATGCAATACAAACAAGTCTTTCTTGAATAACATTCAAGATGCGTGACTTTGAATTAGACACATTGCACATAATTTCCTAGTGCTGCCACGGTTTTCAATTAATAAATGCCCCAGGCCATTGTTCATCGTCTTAATCTGCCACGACTGTAAAGTGCGGAATGATACTGAGATGAGTGAAAATTGGATGTGAATTCCCTAGTGGGTTCTCTTGTTTACTTTAAAAGTAGTGAAATGTTGCATGCATGCTGAATTTTCTCAAACTAATTAAGTTGCTTGCTTAATGAGCGCTTCCTAAGCTTCTATAAGTATTCCGTTGTAGAAATACATCAAAACTCTGCTGATGAACTAAAAAAATACATTGATTCTTTAGAAAAAATAGCCGCTAATGCATACTTTGCTATTTTTAATCTCCTTCATTAGTTATGCATTAAACATCGCGAGTTATACGTTTATCAACCAAAAAATATGATGGCAGTCGCATTGCATGTTGCAACGAGATGTAACTGTCAACATGTTTGCGTGTTTAACACAGAGATGTAAACGTTAGATGAAATAAATTATTTAGCACAATGTGAAAGTGAATGCAGATATTTTAATGACGTGTATGGTTAATGATCGTTGATTGTGTTATTTTACGTTTGAGTCATGTTTCCTGAATAATTATCAATGACTATAGTTTAATTTCATTTTGAATCTTTGGTTGTGTTATTTTACGTTTGAGTCATGTATCCCGAATAATTATCAATGACTGTAGTTTAATTGCATTTTGAATATTATGTCAAAATATTGATTCACAATATTAGAACTGTAATTTCATGTATACAGTACCTTGCACAGAGGACATTTCACCCATCATATTTCAAAACGTATTTTAAACAAAGCATTTCCTGTTGGATATCTTTAAATCATGGTGACCTAGATCAGTCCTTACAGACGTATATTTATTTTCTTTTAAATTTGTTAGGCCATATCTCATGCCTAAATTTAAATTCAGCCTAATAACATTTGTTTGGTACGCGATAAACATCGTTATCTGTTCAAAAGTATCATTGCATTTTATTCCAGCACTACCATCGCTTTTTCCGGGCAAGGTTTTTTACCTAAGAAATTGGGCAAAGGGCACCGCCATATCTCATGTCAATTATCACCGCCATACAATATGCCAATTATGAGAACTGTCCCATAATGTTTACTTGTAATTAAATCTGGCTATCATAAATACAAGCTCTTGTGTTTGTCATCTATCTGTCTAGCATAGCTAAAGGAAATCAGTAGTACTGGCCACAAAAACCCAGTTTGTTTGCTTATTGTTCAATTTAGTAAATAATCTTTGAAATCATCCTTGATGGACCAAATTTGAGTAGAGCTAAATAAGATTTTCGATTGGTTTGCGACCATATGCAATCGCTATTTGATGACAAAAAATAGCTGGGTTTATATAGAAATTACCCACGTAACACGAAGTGGAATTGTATCTAGAAAATATGGAGTTTCTATCATAATTTATATTATAGTGTGATTTATTCTTTAAAATATTGGAAATAAATGTTTATGGCATAATAACGAAAATTTGTTGAATCCTACAGCAGTTAATAACTTGATGACTTGTGATGTTGCTGTACTATTTCTTCAGGTGGTCCATGTACAGTGAAACTTGTTAAATGGATCTCTAACACTTTTAGCTTACCTTTCGCTGAATTAGTGTTAATTTAATTTTTTTTAAATCTCCAAAGACGGTACGCGTGTTATATACCAGTTTGTTTGTACGTTTTCTTCAGTTCTTGCAAATTTACTGTTAAAAACAAAATACGAAAATAAAATATTTCTAATATCGCAAGAAATAAGCACTTGAATTCTTCATTTAAACAGATTAAGGGCTGCGTACGTAATATTGGGTGTCTGATTAAATATCAAAATCTTGACATGCGGTCATAATTTTCCCAATTTTTAAAATTAATTTGGTGGACATCGTAACACTTTCTGGACATTTGTGTGTTGCACAAGTACAAGAAAGTTGCTGACATCTGTGTCGACCATCATATTCACCGACCATTAAAATCGCTTTTTGTGTTCAGGTGAATAAAAAATGAATGTGTACCACAAACCTGTTGTTCTTCCCTCTATCGTCTGTAGCAAGCCTATTACCCAGTTGTATGCTAATGCTTACCCAAATCTTTATATTAGGATATTAAGGTTATATTAAGAAAAGGTTTCTTTTTAACTAATATTGTTTTGGTTGCAATTTTTTTTCATACAAATTGATTATTCATTTTCTAAAGAATTTGTTTTTTGCACAAGCATTTACCGTTTTTGTTTTAACAGATTATTGGGCTGCAGAATATTGCTTTACTAATTAAATATTAAAAGCTAGACGTATGGTCATAATTTATCTATTTCGTTGAAATTGCTGGACTTCGTCACTTACGTTATAACGTTCTGTACGCTTATGTTTTGCGCTTGTTGTTCCATATTTTATCGGTTAAATTGCGTTAAAAAGATGCATAACGTTAAACATGTTATGATGTACTTCAGTAAATATTTTAATATCTTAGATTGTGCAACAGTGAACAGCTTCATGTAACTAATGACTACGTTAACCACAATATGGCAAATGCATGAAACCGAACCCTTCTGAGAATCCCTTATTCCCAAAACGCAATGAATTTGCAGGCATCTATTCATCATCTTAACTGATCGCTACAATTGTGTTTGATTGTTTGATCCTTTCAGCATACTGGTGATGTTTCCTCACATTCAAAATTTTCATTTCCACAACTTTGTCGTCAGGTTGACATGCTGAGAAAAATAAATAAACCACTGTAATATGTAGATGCTAAATTTGTAACAAAATTATCGAATGTTACTAGCTTAATATTAACACAGGTAGAAACATAACTTTGCGATTATAAAATCCGTGTTGGGATAAGAAATTGGTCC
>JAQIXS010001872.1:0-26260 GCA_034700785.1 Rossiulus vilnensis | reverse complement strand
CAGGCACCGAAAAGTGCTTTTAAAGAGATGAGACAGTGGTTAGGTTTGGTTAGGTATTTAAATGCATTTCCCCTGCTTACAGAGCGCCTGTTGAAGTCCGCCCCAAAAACACAAGCAGCAGCGGCCGAGAAGTGGGACGTTACACTGGATTACAGCGGGACAGAAGGTGATGACCAGCCAGAGGACGTTCTGGTCATAAACCCGGAAACCAATGAGGCGGTTAGCGTGGGTGAGCACGCAGCGAGTGGCAAATCGAGTCCCCTTTTTGTTTTTTAAGAAAACGACGAGAATGATGCGGTAATTAGTCCACGCTCTGCACTCTGTACCTCACCTGAAACTAAGCGTTTCCCGTCCTCGTAGATTGCATCAAGCGGAGGAAGTCCTTCGTGTACCGTGGTCCCAACGGAAATCCCATTGAGCCGGGCGACGCGCTGGCAATCACAAAGCCGGTGGATCAGAAGGCGTTCTCGTCCGGCATCCTAAAGATCCGGCCGTTGCAGGAGAAGGGCACCCACTACGTCCAACGTGATGCCATGGTCAGAAGCGCTACCTGCAAAGGAATGAGTCTTACTGTTGATCGGTTGTAATCGACAAGTTGTTTCCCCCGCAGATATTCTGGGTAGTCCGCGGGAAGGTCGAGTTGACTCTGCACGAGACGACCACCGTACTCGGTGAACAGGACAGCTTCTTCGTGCCCCCAGGTGAACTCGGTTCCTGCTCTCGATTCGCCATCGAGCGGCAGCAGTGCTAACGTTCTTTATTTTACAGGCAACAAATACAACGTAAGAAACCTGAGGGACACAACTGCCCAGCTAATATTCTTCCAGCACAAGATGGACTGAAGATGGCGTTAAGTTGCATTTGTTTCTGACCCAATTGAATCCATCAAGGATAAGAGTTCATTGTAATAAATGTTTTTAGCAAAACCACTCGCACTCTTCTGTTTCTCCAGAATTTTGCCGTTTCAGCTGATCTTCCGCCGTTGAATTGATCGCGAGAGCGCGTCTTTCTATACTCGGGGTTTCCGACGAAACTTACATCTCAACTTTCCCGACTTCTGGGTTTTGCAGAAATTTCCCCAACTTCATCGAAACGTTTCCACAAAAAACGTGGAAACGAGACTTACCGATTGCGGCGAAAGCTCCGTTATATGAGGAATGGCAATTCGATATTCGGATTGATCGCGGCGAAGCAATCTCGGGTTAGCGCTCCGATTAACCGATGCGCCGAGCAGATGAACTCTGAAAAACGCATCTTAACAAGAAGAGAAAGGTATATCTGCTATTACGGATTGAAAGCTACATACTATCATTAGAATTGATCAAAAGCGAGTTCAACTGAAACTTGTATACGAGTTTGTGCGGAACATGATGACTCGTTATACGGCCATTCGCTTTACAACCATCTTTTTCGGACTCTATCTAGGCCGTGCCACAGGGCCTGCACGTGTCGTAAACAATTAATCTCTTGATATGATAGCAATTTATATCTGGCATTTCGGCTCGTAAAAATTCCCTGATTTTAGGATTTCTCGGTGTTTGTTTTCTCAGAACTGCCACATTTTCCTAAAGTGGATTAAAAAAAATTCTAACAACAAGTTTTTCAAATGCTCATCGATACAACCTTTATGCATAGAAATTTGGCTACACGTGACCAGGACAGCGCCTCGCTGGATGGCAAGTCTGGAGAATCTGAGGCCTTGAACAACGCACCCCCGCGAACCCACCTTTACCCGTCCATGCGAGGTGCTTATTGCTTGCTTCCGAGCCGGTCTTCCGGGACGGGTTGCCGTGGTCAGTTCCCCATGCTGCTGTGGGCGAGAGCTGCGAAGGCGCCGCCTTTCCTGGCCAGCAGCTCCCCTGGTGGGCCACGTTCCAAAATGTGGCCTTGGTCCATCACGATGACCGTGTCGCAGTGCATGATGGTGGATATGTGGTGCTGGAAAAGCGAATCGAGAATAAGTCCTTGGCATTCACATTGCTGGTGGAGAATGAGTCTTTGGTACATGATTGAGAATAGGTACACGATGCCAGCATCGTGGCTTCCATGACCTGGATTAAAGTCCCTGACTTTTTCAAAATAAATCACTACTCCAAGTCTTCTCGGAATCTCAAAACCCTCGCAGAATCCCTAAATCGCTCAACTGGATCTTCCTGGAATCTCTAAAAGGTCACCCATAATCGGCTTACCGCGATGGTGATTATAGTGCGGTCCGCGCAAGTCTTGGCAATGACCTCCTGCAAGACGTGGTCCATGCCTCCGTCCAGAGTCGCGGTGGCTTCGTCCATGACCAGAACCTTGGAGCGGCGCAAGATGGCCCGTGCCAAGCAGATCAACTGGAAGGGCGAAATTCGTTATTTGACGCTGGGTTCGAGCCCTGGCCTTGATGGCACGTGGTACAGCAACCCACCTGCTTTTGTCCGGCGCTGAAGTTTTCGCCTCCCGCGTCCACCTCGTTGGCTGCGGAAACGAAACGTGCAGCGAATCAGAGAACGCAAAGAGGAGGAAAATGCAAAACCAGGAAGTTGCGTACAAACATGCCACTAATCGGAAAGTTACAATAGAACCACGCATGTCCCACGAGTGGGACGGGGTCAGACAATTGGGACAACATTTCCGATCAAGTTCATTCCAAAAATGGCACTGGAAGGAAATTTGGAAGCGATCGGTAAAGATTCGTTCAGAAAGGCACTGAGATCCAGCAGGCAAATGTGAAGATTCGGAAGATCACGCTTGGATCCAGAAAGATTCTTATAGATTGCGCAAGGCTTCACAGCGAGAATTCAGAAGCAACACGAAAGCGAAAAGAGTTTCCAAAACGGAAAGAGAAGAATCCCAGTGATTCTCGAGACTCGAGATTTCCTCACCGAGTTTGTTAGGCAGATTCGTCACAGTTTCCCTCATCTGCACCATCTCCAGGGCTTCCCAGATCTTCTCGTCGGTGTAGACACTGTTCGGATCGACGTTCCACCTGGCAAAAACTCAAAAATCATTGACACATCCAGGGATCGTCCATAGTACAATCTTGGATTTTTCAGAAAATTCCACATTTCTCAACTTCCACAAATTGCTCGGGTGAGAAACTGGTTACAATGCAAAGATGTTGGGTTTAGAACGTTAGCCGTGGCTCACCTCAGGGTCCCGGTGAACAGCACCGCGTCCTGCGGCACGACGGACAGTTTGGCCCTGGCTTCGAGCAGCTTTATGGAATCGATTGGAACGCCGTCGATGGACACGGTGCCCTCGTAGGTGTCCAGCATTCTGAAGAGTGAAAGTGCCAGGGTGGACTTGCCTCCCCCCGTACGGCCACAGACCCCCACCTTTTCGCCCGGCCGGATGGTCAGTGTGAGCTTGGAAATGGCCGGCTCCAGGGTCGAGTCGTAGCGCATGGAAGCCTCCTGGAAGCTGATGGCTCCGGAATGTGGCCACCCGGGTGGTGGAGCTGAAAAAGAATGCACCGGGATTGGGGTTTGCACTAAAATTTACAACTTCCTTCAAAGAACAGCGGCCCTCTCAATGCTTGCCCCACCCTAGTTACCTTTTCCCTCGCCGTAAGGCTCTTGCGGCAAGCGGCTGTACTGCTCCACCCGCTCCACGGCGCTCATGTACATCTCCAGGTCTGCCAGGTGCCTCACGACCCAGTTGAGGTAGATGGGGACGAGAAGGGTGTAAGAGACCGCCAGCCCGACGAAGGCCGGGGTCACGTGGTTGTTGCGGGCGGCCACGATGGCCAGGACCGTGGCCAGGAAGACGACCGCACTGCCCAGGAAGTCCTGCGGGGGAAGAGCATATCACGGCCGGTTAATCAACGCATGGCTAAAAGCAACCAGCGGAGACACTGTCTCACCAGGGTGATTCCCAGCCACCGGTTAGCGCAGTTCATGATGAGGAAGGCAGCGTTGTTCTTGTCCACGGCCTGCAGCATTCGGCGGATGAACCGCTTCTCCTCCCTTCGCAGAACGAGAAAATCAACACATCTTGTAAGATCTGAAAGGCAACCCGAAGCTGACGTGCCGGATTCCTCACCGGAAAGCTCGGATCGTGGTCAGGCCTCCCAGGGTTTCCGAGACGAGGGACATGATGGGGGATTTGGTCAGGCTGTCCAGCCGCTGCAGCTCCCTGCAATTAACAGCACAAAAACGTACAGAATCACGGGATCACGTAAACATTTGGAAAACGTTTCCACAAATGAACACGCAAGGCAAACTGTTTCAAACCCGCACCTGGAAGAAAATCTGAAAAAGTGCTGCGTAAAGTAGTAGATGACGACCACGGGGACGGTGATGACCAGGAAGTACGGTGTAATGATGGCGTTGACGACGATGGCCGACAGGCACAGCAAGATGAAGTGGATGAGGGTTTGAATTGTGATCTGAAGTTTCTAAACGGTGCAAAACAAACAAAAAAAAAACGATTCGCGCGACTGAACAACACCACGAACAGCTGCATTTTGGCGAAACCTACTTTGTCGATGACTCCCATGTCCGACGAAAACCTGTTCAAGATGCGGCCCACCGGAGTGACGTCGAAAAACCTACAGTAAAAGAAAATTCGAAAAACACCGAAGCCGTATAAGACATCCGTTCAAACAAAAACCAAACCGTGACCCCGTGACAGTGTTTAAAACAGTAATGATAGATTTCAGAAATTTTTTAAAGGAACTCTGACTTCCAGGAACCAGGAATCATCAAGGAAGTTACGACAAGTTTTTAAAGAAGATTTCGAAGAAACGAGATCAGTTTTTAAAGACAGTTGTTTGAAGGGAAGCGACACCAACTTTGAAGGAATAGTTTAGAAATAATTTGCTAGATAAAACTACATTTTAAGCCATTTTTTTGCGATTCTATTTGTTTTGCACTTGACTACAGGTAGAAGCAAAACCAGGTCTTTAAAAATCTTATTGGACATATTGGTTTTCTAGAAATTTTACCGAAATGTTTCAACTAAAAACCAACAACACTGAGAAGAACAAAGACAGAGCATAGACATTACTGGAGAAAAAAAACCATTTCACCTGATTGGTGATCGCAACACACTGTCCAGCATCCCGCGATGAAGGTTCCGCAAGGCCCTGTAGCCGGCATACAGGCCCATGAGGCCCCTGGAGAATGCCAACACGATGCCAGATACAGATAATGCAGAATAACCCAGCAGGTAGTGGTGCATGATGGCGTCCAAATTCTGCAATCAGACGATAATTCATCTCCTCTTCTCAACCTCAGCCCAAGATCAACTTTGGTCGGACTTGCCTCGGCGGTCGTGTTGATGGTGTTGGAAGACTCCGACCAATGCGACAGCCAGAAGTCACGCCACACGCTCACGGACTGGGCCAGCAGGCTGAAGGCCAGGAAGAGGATGCAAAAAGGCCAGCCGCAGCACTGCATGTACTTTAGGTAGAGCCGCTTCTTGATGGTGCCACGCTCGCGGTCTTCTCCGGCCAGCAGCTTCTCGCTCACATTATCTCCTTCAAGAATTCAGAGTAAGGACCGAAAAAAGGAGACAAAACTTGGTTAAAATCCTAGTAAGGAATGACGCCGAATGTAAATCTCGAACGCGCATTACCGAGGGGCGCCTCGGAGGGCACTTCCGAGGAGTTGGTCGCAGTGGACAGCAGGCGCTGGAAGGTTCTGTGATTGGCCGCTGGCCCAGATGGGATTTCCGAAGTGGTTCTCGCGACGGGTAGATGCACGGCGAGTTTCTCCGGAAGATCCGGCAGGGCGCATTCCTCCTCGCCGCACTCGTGGTAAGGCAGCGGGGCCATGCCGTCGAAGGACATTTGACGGGTGAGGGAGATGCCCCGGGCGAATTTCCTGCTCCTTGCCTAAAGAGTTCAGAAAGTACGGCTACGGGTAAGCGGCTTTAGAGATATTAAAGACTTATCAGGGCGACTACTTTCGCGAGTTTTCCAGGGCCGTATTCTTATTTTTACTTGTACAAAATTTACTTGTACCAAGTTATCCGCGTTATCACTAAAAATTCTTCATGGGCCAGAATTTCCTCCAATGAATTGCTGATAACCAATTCTACTAATTAATTATCGACCCGATAAAAACCGAGCCGCTTAACCCTGCGACATACCAGCGTCGAGGGTCCCACACCAATGCTTTGCAAGGTCATCATGCGCTTCAGCTTATGGCGCTCCTTCGTGACACTGGCTCCGGTGTCCTTCCTGAACTCCGTTTCCTCCCTCCTGATGGCGTCCATCCACGACTCACGCAGGGCTGCGTCGGACTTCACGATGTGTTCGAAAGTGCCGCGGTGCTTGACGCGCCCGCCCTCGAGGACGACAATCTGGGAACGAATCGGTAAGGTTCAACTTCCTGATTAAGACAACCACATCGTCATAACCCCGCAATGGTGCAGTCCTACCTGCTGCGCCTTGGACAGGAACTGGATTCGGTTGGTGACCAGGATGACCGCGTGCCGGCGGCGGTGGACCGAGTGGAGAATGGCGTTCTCGAAGACGTGGAGCCCGACGTTGGCATCCAGAGCCGAAGTCGGATCGTCCTGACAGTTGATAAATAATAAATTGAATTTTGAAACAGGGTTCCCACAGCTTTAGTCAAACAAAAAACTCCGACTTTTTCAGGTTTCCCTGACCTGGTACATCACCCCACAGAAAAAGATCCATAATTTAGAATGTTTGCCATAATCCGATCAATTTAGAAAATTACTGGGAAACATCGGGAACAGGAGAACGTAACTGGCTTTCGATCACCTTCGGCAGACTTCGAGGTGAATCTATCAAGAGCCGACCCCAGAAAACAGGGTGTTACATTACCAAAATCAGAGTCTTGGACTTGCAGTAGAGGGCCCGCGCCAAAGCTATCCGCTGCCTTTGACCGCCGCTGAGCGTGACGCCCTTCTCGCCAATCTCTGTCTGATCTCCATCGGGGAAAAGCTCCAAGTCGGGCTTCAGAGAGCAAGCCGCAGTTACGGAATCGTACCTGAAAGAGCAAAAAAACGTCCACTTTGCACTAGAACGTACAATCTGTGTTTGTCTTTCTCCGGACCGCGACATCCGCTTCACCATCGCCACTCACCAGTTGGGAAGGTACTTCTTGCCGAACAAGATGTTCTCTCGGATGGTCGCGTTCAGCAGCCACGGCTTTTGGGGAACGTAAGCAACCGGTGAATCATCGCTGTAGGCGGCAACAACAAAGATGGGTTTAAAACAAAGTCTGGCGTGTGACGATGGAGATCCCACTCAAATCAAATTCTCAATTTTCCTGACTTTCCCAGGAAAGAATTCCATGACTTTTGCAAGAAAATTGGAAATTTCCTCGACTTTCCCAGGTTGTTTCAACTTCCCTGACAATCCCAGGTTTTACAGGCCAGTGGGAGCCCTGGTTGATTGTTCCTCGTCGGCACTTACCAGTTCCACTTGATGCTCCCGGCCACCAGCCTCATTTCCCCTAGAAGGCCCAGCAGCAGGGAAGACTTGCCAGATCCAACTCCTCCAACCACGACGGTGAGTTGGCCGGCCGAGGCGGTCATGCTCACGTCTCTCAGCACAGCGTCCTCCCTCCACGACAGCGATGCCTTTTCCACGTCCAGGATCACGTCGGCACCGTCCCGCCCCTTCGACTCGGGCAGACTGGGCCTAAGTGTGGACTCCTCGTTCTCGCTGGACTCGGGCTCATCCTGCCTCACGCTGAGCTGCAACACGAGTAGGTGGGTCACGGGTCAGGGTTGCTGGCATGCCCGAGGAGCAGATCGCGAGGGTTACGCCGTACGTACATACATACTGCCGGTCTTGGAGACGACGAGCATGGTAGAGCTGCCGTGGCGCACCATGCCGTCGGGGAAGGCGTCCCCGGGACACCTGTCCCCCGCTTCTAGGAACCTCGCGATTCTGTCGGTGCTCACCTTAAGCGAAAATCAAAGCCTCAGGGCTGTGCTCAGAGTCACGGCTGCAAGGTTTTTGGCGTTGGCCCAAAATGAAAAGTTAGCCAACCCATTTCAAATTTCCCCGATGCCTTACCATCGCGCTGATGACTATAGGAACTGTTATCGGGAAGAGAATGAGCGGCACCGCCAGGTGGCTGAACAGAGCGAGGCCGGAAAAGACGTCCGTGGCCGCCATGGGCCTCCCCTCGATGAACGGATACACGGCGAACGTCTTCCCGAACGAGACAAACGACACCCGGTTAGCGGTTAGTTAGCGGGGAGACCAATTCACTTGGGGAGCTACTTACCACCAGGCTGACGATGACCGTCGACGTGTCCGTCAGGAAAGCTGAGAAATTTCAAAGAAGCCGTAAGCAAAGTAAGAGTTTCAGAATTTCGCCTGACGCAGAACGCTGCCGGCTCACCGTTTGTGTTGAGCAGAATCTGGTGCTTGAGCAGGAACTTTAGCTCCTGGTCCCGGGCCCTGTTGACCCCTGCCCCAAAGACAAACTCCCACGCGTACAGCTTCAGCTCGCGAATGCCCTGGAGCAGCTCGTTGATCTTCTTCAGCCGGATGTCTGCCGACCCCTGGGTTAAAGACAAAACACCTGGAGGAAATGCACGGCAACACTCCAGAAAACAGCTTTTCCAAAAACTAGTTGTATTACAAGGATATTTGAGACCTGCAAGGAGGCCTACATAGTTTTCTACTTTTAATCATAACCGGAAATCTCCTTATCACGCGACATTTACATCCCGACACCGGGATACTGAGTGGTTAGCGGTAAAACTGCTTACCAGCAGGCCCTTCTGGTTCTTCGAGAGATACGAGCCAACCAAGTACTGAAGCGGTACGAGAAGCAGCATGCTAGCAGCACCCAGGAGGGCACTGTAACCGAGCTGCCGGTACAGAAGCGCTAGCAAGGCAGCAATCTGGAACGGAATGCACATCAACGGCAATGAATTCGGATATTTAGAGCCGGGGCAGCCTACCTTCAGAGGAACAGCCCACACGTAGTGGCCCATGATGAAGAGCATGAGGACGTTGTACGCATCGGAGGAAATGTAGTTTAAGATCGATCCGACGTCGTGGCCATCGCCACCCGTGACCCATGCCGGGAGCCTTAGAGCTTTCTTGAAAATGAAGGTCTAGAAAACAAGATTCTCCAGGCAGACTGAGGCAGCAAAAGTAAAGCGGACAATCCGGGTGAAACTTGCCTGCAGCGCAGTCCTCACGTGAATGCCCTCCACGATGACCAGATGCGTGAAGGCCTGGGAGAAGGCACTTTGCGCCAGCGAGATCACGAACACCAGGGCTGCCATCACGTATCCGTTCTGCAGGTATTCCCACACGGTAAAATAGTAGGGTTCCTGCATGATAAACCAACTGATTCTAAAGTACAGAAAAGCACAGAAAATTATAAAAGGCATCTTAGTTGACAGACAGACGCATACCGAAAGACTGCGTGAAGGTTCATCTTGGGGCGGAGCTGCCGCGTACGAAACTATGACACTGATGGACAGAGGACCAAGGAAGCTGACCAAATCAGCGAGAAGACGGAAGATCGCAGCCAGGGTCAGCATTGGCCAGAAAGACAGCCAGTAGCACTTCCAAAGCGACGGACACTTGCCATTCTGCAGGGTCATCTTCTCCTATTGGGCAAAGATTCCACATGTTCACCGGAAAAATCAAGATGGAAACGCAAAGCACCTGCGAGACGAGCACCGCACCTTTTCGGCATTGTAGATCTCTGAGAAAACGTCCAAATGCCTCTCAGCAGATTCATCCTTTAAAAGCAGACAGTCATAAAGAACAATTCTTTCCTCCAATAAACGCATCAAGATAAGCCACACGAGGTTTCTCACCCCAGGAAGACGTCCAAGATCGGACAGTTCCAGTGGCCTCTTGCAGCCCAGCCGCAGCATCGGATTCATCCACCAGAAGACGCATTTGGAGATCAAGTTGGCAGACGGATGCCGGTAGCTCACATTGCTGACGTCCTCGTGGTCCACGGGCTCCACCGGAGTGCATGTGGGACACTGAAGAAACAATTAGAAGCAGGTGAAAACCAAAGAATTTCCGCTAAGAAGTCACCCCACAATTAAATTCGTTATTCGGTGCAATTTTTACGGTTGCTTTCCCCTGTTCTGAAAGCACTTTGCACACGGACATGAATTCTCTGCACCTCGATATTGCTTTTTGGAACAGCGCAGTGTGTATTACGGGGGACACACGGAATAACACCGTAAACCTGTGGGGAAATTCGTGTTCAGACTTGCACGTAGATAACATCGACCACGTCGAGGTGAATGCACATACTGTAATTAAATTGTGAAATCCCACTGAAGCGTGATTAACTGGCGCAATTAATTGCTGCCAAGTCTCGGTTACTTGCTACGTGGCCAGCATTTTAATTGAAGCATTTTACGAGGGGTACTTTCTCGGTGGTGAAATTAGGAGTTCATTGAAATCAGTGCCAACATCGCCATGCCATCGTGCCACCCTCTTGAAATGTTCGATCAATAGTTAACAGATTGAAATGAACCACTCCCGCGGCGCAGACCTCCCAAGCCGTTGGCAGCTGTGCTAAAAACAACAATGCCAAACAGAAAATCGGACAGACAATAACAAGCTGTATATTAGCAAGAATGGCATTATGGACAACCTATCTTGACATGCAAGCGTTGGGGTTTTGGCACTGCACTAGATCTGCAGGTTGCAAGTTTCGAGATAAGTTCCATTTGCTCAAAATTCCTCGCTGCCCACTGTTATCTGTACTTTGAAGATAGCATGCTAATGTTGGCAATGCCATTAACAATGCCAAGAAATTAAATTCCCAAGCGCACAACTCCACATTCCAGCAAGAACCACACCACATCTTCAGCTCGAATGAACTCCACGAGAATTCCATAACAGTCAAACCATCCTCGTTTCATTCCAATTAGCATGCGAGAGCCATGGAAAAAAAAGCACCCAAGCAAGAAGTGATAATTCAGAGACAGAAGACAACAAGATTCTCCCTCTGCGCAACCCGCTTGATGTTTTGTTTTTTTGTCCTACCAGAGATTGAATTTATCAGCAGGAGTAAGAATGCAGTTTAGGAACTGCCGGGAGATAAAAAGCCCGGCAGATAGGTTATGTTTAGGAAATCATTAAGCAGCTTTTTTTTGCTGCTGGCCATGTTTTGGATTCTGGCAAAACAAACCAGGTCTGTGTGTCAGTCAGGTCTTGCATGCCATGGGACTTGGCCAATGTCATAGAGCTTGACCAGCCATGTTGCTTAGCAGAAACGATTTACGGCAGATCTTGCACTGAGCTTCATTTTTTAACCTCATAAAACCAGGGCTTAAACTCTGGATACGATGCTGCATCCATCCACTGGTAATTAAACGCTGTTTTCTTTGATGACATCATAACTGATACTTCAGTTCAACAACAAAGCACTATCTAAACAACTGGTGTCAGTGCCTGAGCTGATGGAGAAAAATGGAAAAAAAGCTATAAGCAATAGCATAAAAGGCACTCAACCAAAATTCTTCACAAAGGCAAGCAAGCATTTATTGTCACATCATAAGGTCTTCCCATCATCCACTGTTCAACAGAGTTTGTACCACAGCATCTAGGAAGGCTGGTGCACTTTACATTTCAATTCTACTATAAACTGACTTTGGTCTAAAATGCTCGACTTTGCAGGTGGAAAAACGCAAACATTCCTGAGATTCCTGAACATTTCCAGTTCCAAAACTCCGAAACTGCCAAATCTGGGACCGTAGAAACCACGTTAATGTCAGCCAAAACGATGGTTAATTGCAAATATTGCTCAAAAGCAAACCGGACAACAGACACACAACTATTTCCACCATAGTGCAGTCTAGTTTTTCATACAGAACCCCTTTCAGCAAAACCCCACGCCACTCTCTAAAATCAACAGCCAAAAACAGAAAGAGGAGGAGGGGGATATCAAAGTTTATAGCTGGAATTTTTAATGAAGGAGTTTGTCGAGTGCCATCAATTTCTGCTTCGCAGCCAGTCCAAGACAGTTCTCGAAGGCGGGGGGTGAAGTGAAACATTTCGCTGTTATTTCTGATACCGAATGTGGTTTATAACCTGATTAAAAACATCCCCCTCGCAATAAAAACTTAATTCTCAGAAGAATCTTGGATGGGTGAAGGAGGGGGGGGGGGATATTTTCAGCGAAATCGCCCACGATCCAGGCAATAGAATTAAATCAATCCGAGGTCACCACATTCACCCCTCTGACCTGATGCCATCAAAAAGCTACAGGTATCCCTCACCCTAACGGGAATAAAATTAGCGAGGTTTCAGGCTACCAAAACCAAGGTTTGTAGGAACACCGTATTCCCAACAAGGGGACGTCCACATGCCCCCTCTGATCAGTCAGGTGGTGTTTGGACCTCAGTGCATGGGATAGCCACTGGCTGTCCCCGCCTGGGTGGTTAGCACTGAACATTACGGAACCAGCCTGGAAACCCTGGCCCTGCCACTGTTGATGATGGTGGTGGTGTGGTGCTTGATGGATGCAGCACCTAACGAGGCACTCCACAATCCTCATCGTAAACAAAGAGTCAAAAAGAGGTCGAAAGATAAGCTAAAAAGTTGGCAGAAAACTTAAGAGGAGTAGAAAATGTTACAGGAAGTTACAGGAAATATCGAACAATAGCCAGGTGGGCATCGGTTACAGAGTTTGGTGCCCACTTCTGGACTCCCCGGAGTGTGGGACTGTGGCCTGTTAGACTAAGATTTTTTTACCTTTTACACGGCTGTCAATTGACCGATTTTTACCTTCCTTTGTTCTCTTTTTATAATGCGAGGATAGTGGGGTGCCTCTATCGCAGTTTGGGAGCCATTTTGCCTTACAGTTTACTCCTAATAAAACAAGGGGCAACCTAGGGGTAAAAGGTGCTTGCTTATATGCCAAGAAGTTCTGTAGGCTATGGAAAATTACTTTCTGATGTACAACTTCTCCATCACTGCTCAGAACAAAAGAGATTAGTGGATGATGGCGAATGTCCCCCCCCCCTGCCCTGTTGCCAACTGTAGAAATGTAGGCAACCCACCCTCCCCCAAATGCCCACGTAGTTTATGGACAGCCCCTTAATTCACAAATTGAAATTACACTAACACCTCGTTTTACGGCCAGGAAAGTTGGCTGCAAAGCGAAAACGCTGTACAACGAAACATGCCTTCGCATATCCTACAAATTACTTTTTTGTACCAATTTAGATTGCATTCATTTATTTCGGCCCTTAACTGAAACACGGGCACACAACGAAAAGGTCGTTATAGCGAGACGCCGTATACATAGCTAAAAAGTTTAAAACAAAAGTTAATTTATTACTTTTACAAAAATAAAAACCAACCTAACCGAATTCGGTGTTCCACCCTTGACAACTGTTTTCCAGCCACTTAAAACTTCACTTTTCAAACCCCGTCCTCCCGCCCCAATGAACCCACGTCAAAGCCCGGGCTAAAAATAGCCCGGGCCAACCCTCAGCCACCCGGGCAGGTTTATGGGCCCCCGTCAACTGTCCCCAGAGGGCTTCGCAGGGCCCGTTATTCTCATCCAAAAAAAAAAAGCACCCATAAATTCACCTGTTGCATAACGGTCAACTGCGATGGCCCCAGGGAGGGAGGGGGCCAGACATAAATCAGACAGGAAGCAACACCTGTGGAGAGGAAGTCCATCACACCCGATTATGTAACTGGCAGGCACCGGCAACGTTAACGGGTCTTTACAGTAGTTCGAAGTAGCCACAGTAATTGGATGCCATTTTTCAAACAGGTCATTAAGTTGACCTACAAAACGTGACAATTTATGCGACATTTAACAAGCAAATAAAATATTTTTTTTAAAAAAAAAACACATTATTACACGAGTTAGCAAACAATTTGAAACGATTATGTAACACGATTCTATGTAAGAAAAATTCCGTATGAATGGTTAATTAATGACAAGTTTGAGGTTTCAGCCTACATTTCTCTAAAAAAAAATAAAAAAATAAAAAAACTTTCTTAAAAATAACGCTGTTAGTTAATTCCTCAGCAATCGATTATAGAGAAATGTGGGGTCAAACTCAAAATTTTGTGATAAATTCGTCATTTATAAACTACGATTGTTTTTTTTTAGAAAACTCCACGCCCTAGTATTAAATGAGCGAATTGTGTTCGATGATTCGAGTCATTGTGAATTTCAGTAAAAATACGCGAACATTTTTAAATGACAAGACCACAAATCACGGATTTTGGCTTTCAGTTTATTATTTTAAAAAATTCCTTAAATAAAAGGTTAATTAACGACTCTTATTGGATTTGAGATACATGTACCGTAACATTTCTCCAAAAAAAATTCCCGTGAGGTATGCTTCAGCCATTTTTTTTAGAAAAATGTTGGCTAAAATCGAAAACTTGTCAATAATTCGTCATTTAAACGTTTGCATAAAAATTATGTGATTAAATTCATGATTCTGGATTTTAGCTTAGTTTATAAAACATTCATTAAAGAAATTCTTAATCAATGACAACGTTTGGATTTTAGCGCAAATTTCTAAAAAAAAAATCATAAAGATTTATAAAGAACTTTGCCTAAATAAAACTAAGCTTAAAACCCTGATTTGTGTTCCTATTTAACACTTTTTGCTCAAGTTCACAATGACTTGTGAAATGGTAATTATTATTATTTCTTTTTTTAAACATGCGACCTGTTTGAAGAATTTTAAGAGTACAATTATTTTTGTTGACCTATCACAAGCGATGTATTTTGGTTGACGTTTTTATCAACAAAAACAAAAAGAAATTAGTGCACTAATTACGAAAGAAACAACTTTTATAGGGCAACAAACTTGTCTGCGTTTTTTGAAGTGTACGTGAAAACTGGCACGAGGTCTATTTTATTAGGGTTCAAATCTGGGTGCAGCTCCATCACCACTATTTAATTTACTTCAAAAGGAGGATGAGGGGGGGTCTAAGCGAAACACATTTGCATACATTAACTTTCAGAGGAAACTGCGTTTCATAACCCAGGCAATGTTCTGAGCCAACATTATTTGACCATTGCAAGTTTGGCACAGGATATGGCATCAGATTGCCTAAATTGTCTCCCTGCAAATAAAACATGACAAATGTCATGAGGCACCGAAAACCTTCTCTGGTTTCAAGTCTGAGAAATGAAGTCATCGAGTTTTTTTCATTGAATGACAATTTCCTTTGAATCCAGTGAATCAGAAAAGGGCTACATTATTGGCACAGCTTTTTCACACTTATGATAACACATCCCTGTTATCAAATAAAACAAATTCCTCAATTTTTTAGTTTTTTTTTTCAGGAAAATTCAATACATGTAGGCTACATGGCATTTTCGATGCCGTTACCTAATGGCGTAGCCAGCAATCATTACTTCATTACTTGTCAGCCATACACGATCATGTTCAATTCACATCATTACTTCCGAACGTTCCATTTCAGTTTACCTCACATGATCATTACTGCATGACACCACAGATGGCATTACCTAATGACATTACCAACAATCATTCTTCGTTATATATCGGCCGTACACGATCATGTTATATTCACATATTTACTGACAAACATTTTTATTTCAGTTTGTTTACTGAAATAAATAATTTTACTACTGATACCACCAGTGTCATTGCTTAACGCATTACCAACAATCATCACTCCATCGTCACTCGCCAGCCGTACATGATCACGTTAATTTCACATCATTACCGACAACGCGTTCCAATTTAGGAAACATCACACGATCATTAGTAATGCCATTCTCAGAAGGCGATGTCACGTAGTACAACTGTAATGACCGTGTAAGATCTGCTTAACAGTTACGGTTGTCGAAAGTGGCGTTCCGGCTGCCATATTGGAATGCCACGGCAGTGATCGATAAACCTGCAAACTTTCTGAAAGACTCGTAAGTGAGAACAAGAGACTAAAGATTCTGCTTACTTTGGTGATGAGGATGCTGGCCTTGATGGCGAACAGCACCATGTAGACCAGGACCGCGACCCATGTCAGGCAGACCCTGAGGTGCTGCCCGTCCAGCCCGACTTCGTACAAGTGCACCAGCTTCACGACGTGCACAAGCCCGGCGAAGAACCAGTAGGTTGCCGGCAGCACCAGGTAGACGCTGAGCTGGTAGGTCTCGACCACGTCGTAGTAAAAGCAGCTGAGCAGGGCTGAGGCCAGGGCCAGGATGGGGGTTAGCAGGAATACGAAGCGACGGGGCTCAAGTGCCATCTCGCTTGCACAGACCTCGCCGGCCTGGCAGGCGATAAGCAGGAAGAGGCCCAGGGCTGCGATCCACCTCGAGTTGTGCTCCCGGTACCGGAACGTCCAGGGCTTGGTGGTGATGAGGCAGTAGTGGAAGAGGATTAGGATGGAGGAGCAGACGACCGAGAAGAGCAGGTGGCAGATCCAGATAGCGAGCTCGATGTGGCAGTCCTGGATCTCGGAGCCGGCCAGGCCTGGGTTGGGGATGTCGGTGGTGTTCAGGGATTCACCGCACAGCCAATCCATGGTAAGTGTGATGGTCTGATCGTTCCGATTTCAGGGCAGGCTGGCAGTCGAGGCCACGGACTGTACGATTGCCGGTCTTGCTCGGTGAGATTTTAATACACCCTGGCACCTATGGACAGGGAAGCTCGTGGGGGTGTGGATCGGCAGTCGTGGAAGATCATGTGCTCGGTATCAGCTGATGGTCAGCAATACTGAGATTAGTAGATGGTGAGTAATACTGAGATTAGTTGATGATAAGTAATCTCGAGAGTAGTTGGTGATGGTCAGCGACCTTGTGAGTAGTTGGTGATCAGCGATCTTGTGATTAGTTGATGGTCAGCAATACTGAGATTAGCTGATGATAAGATATCTGGAGAGTACTTGGTGATGGTCAGCGATCTCGAGAGTAGTTGGTGATGCCCAGCGATCTTGAGATTAGTTGGTGATCAGCGATCTTGTGATTAGTTGGTGAGGATCAGAAATCTTGTTAGTGTTGTTGTGATCAGCGATCGTTGTGGGCGCGCCATCGAGGTGTTGGTCAGATGGTCTGAACGATCGTGAGATCGATCTTGGTCCGGACTCGAGTATCGCAAGCTTAGGTGGGGAACTTGAGGAGAGCAACAGGATGCGAAGTTGTCGCTGGCGTCTCCCGAACTGCGGCACGGGTGGCTCTATTACTTGCTATTGTCATTTCCCCCCCGCCTCGTCAGTTCCTTAATAGTGACGAATTAAATACCTGCAATTAGGCGACAACTGCGATTTTTCCCGAAATTTTGGCATTTTGCCGAACGCACGCTGCAGTTTTCGGAACGGGGGCACGGGCACCAGGGTGACCAGACCAGCAACAGGTAGCCGAAGTCAGTAAAAGCGGTCATTAAATCTGACTTGGTGGCGCATCTTGGGCACTCTTCGATTGTCAAGTGCTGCGTGCGATCTTCCACGCCTCCAAATTCGTTTTCTAAAATCTAAAAAAGAACGAATCGGGTGTAAATTTCTGAATTTAGGACCTGTAGTGAGGCGCTGGGGAAGACGAGAGTGCGGAGGATGGTAGCACTGCCCATCGAAAACTATGGCTCGAGATAAAAGTATTACCAGAAATTCAATACGAAAAATGCTAAAAATATCATGTAAGAAAACGCATATTGCACCGAATTCTGCATACAGAAGAAATTATTAGTGGACGCACATAAGTTCTTAACATGATACCATGATACACAGGATACATGTAATACAGGAAATGCCGTGGGGATATAATGTTGCCAAATATAGGGAAAGCAACAGCTTCGAAGAAACAACTTCAATCGTCAATTATAATTACTTTACGAAATGCCTATGAGAGAAATTTTAAAATCACTGCGAAAATTAAAAAATAAATTGCAGAAACCGTTGCCAAAAAAAGGCATGAAAGTGCTGGGATTCTAGAATGTTTTCGAAGGTCGGGGAAAGCGGGGAAGCAGCGCTTGGTCACACTGGAAGGTTAGGGTTCCTCGGCCAGAGCATAAATTCTTCCATTTCCGTGCATATTCGTTGGGATAAATTGGATATTCGTCGCATATTTTGCGGATCTACCTGAAATGGCAGCTTTGGAGAGCATTCCGAAGGACTTGAGAAACCTCCGGGCGTGTCTGCTATGCTCCATGGTCAAGGTAATTTCGAAAGTGTCATTGTTTCGGTTGCGGGAAACTTAGGCCTACTTTTGTGAAGTTGCGCACGAATGCAGTTGTGTGTTGGGATTTAAATCCCTTGCAAGTCAAACAGAATTATTAATTTCGGAGAGTACACGCAAGATATGATTTCGTTGATGTATGCCCTAACTTCGCAATTTTCCCACTAAGATCGAACCTGATAGAACAACATCAAATGTTTTGAAATGCAGGCCCTTTGAATGATTGCGAAGAAATTGTGGATGAGCTCCAGAGATTCCCAATTTGTCAGACATAAATATCATTTTGGCAGTAGCCTTAGAAATGTATCACGTCGTGAACATTGAGTAAGAGTATAAACCATTCACGTAGTCTAAACACAGATGGCTTCCTTAATTATTAAGAAAGCAGTTGATCTGTTTACTTCTAGAAAATCATAACTTTAGAAAGAATAAGCAAAGCCTTAACTCATTTATTGGAACACTTCAGACCAACATAATAAATGTATTTTCAATAAAATTGTATTAAAATGACAAGTGAGACTTGTAGGCCATGCCCAACGATTGGTTCATGAACATAGCATCTTCTGACAAGAGCATAGTTGTATATAATGGAAGATTTATTTTCAAAGATCAATAGCGATTTATTATCTCATTAAGGACGTATAATTCAAGCTACCCGTTCACACCTTGCATTGGAGCATAAATTTCAAACTATTTATCGATTTTAGAAGCTTCAGTGAAAGCCCAAGGTTTCCCAGACCCAAGAAACCTGGAATTGCCAGAGAAATTGGAAAGACATGGTTTAGTCAGGGAAAATTCAGTGAAGAATGATTTAGTTTTTTGAAGTCAGGGAAGCTTAACATATCAATATCACATTTGCTTTCACATAGCAATCTACTGGAATAGTTACGATTCAGGTCATGGAATTCAGGACAATTTCATGATATTGGCATTATGTACAGATTACTAGGTAGTTTGTTAATTACCAATTTTCTGTTCTTTGTTACAACCTATAAATCAAAAGGGAGACTCAACTTTTTCGTGTTTGTAATGAGTGAAAATAACGTCAAATTAACAGTTTGCAATCCAGTGGACAGTGAAGTTAAGACATGAAAACTCCGTCAGTCCTGAATCTCCTTGAATTTGCATGTGTCATAATTTCGAATCATCATGCAGAAATGTTTTTTTCAAGGAACTGGAATAGTCAGGGAAGTCAATAGCTTCATTTTTGAGGGAACCCGGCAGCATCTGTTCACATGGAATTCTGCTGGAACTTATTTATTGCAATGGCTCTTTTTTCTAAAATCAAACTGTTCAAATTGCAGCTTTTTTCCATTGGCAAGCGCTAAAACTAAGTAATTATTAAATAAAACATTCCAATTTTCAAAAATGGCGGTGTGTGCTCTTTTTAATGCAAATCATTGAGGATTCTATGCTATTATTGACTAATTTTGGGTTTTCCTTGACGTTTAAAAGCCAATCTTAGCTTTCAGATACCAAACAAAGACTAGCCCAACGCCTAACATGTTGAAGTGGTTATTGCAAGAGTTTCTGTTATGTTTATGTAACTATGTTCTAATCAGAACTTCGAGAAATCACTCAAGTCTCATGTTTTCTCGTTCCAGACGTTCGACCAGTTCGAGATCGATGGCTGCGACAACTGCGAGGAGTTCCTGGGCATGAAGCACAGCCGAGAGTCGGTGTACGACTGCACATCCTCTAATTTTGATGGGTAAGTGCAAGGGCCTGCTCTATTCTGAATCTGATCAATTTAGACTGCAATGAATTGTCTTCGCAAAACTCATTATTGGCATTTTGTCGCAGTGATTGGTTGTAATTTTGTTGCATCGAATGATCTTCGGCAAATATTGACATCACACCTGTTTGTTGCACTGGCTTTGATAATAGACTCAACCGCAGATGGGCAGAAGTCTCGAATCTTCAGAGCAAAGCTGAATTTTATTCCGGTTATTCCCATTATTTATTTCGTCAAGAAAATTAAAAGACAAGTGCACGCTAAGCCGAGCACTGTCCATCAGCAGGCATAAAAAAAACTGAAAACAGTCGCCGTGGGACATTCGGCTGCGTGTGGTCAGCCAGTGGTCAGTACCCTTTCCCTGCTGGGGTTAAGGTATTCATTGGTGCTCGTATCTGGGAGCCATTGTTTTCGGCGTTTTACCCCCTCAAAAAAGTTGGCCAATTTAAAACAGGTTTTCGCCATGCACAGTTAATGTCACCCACCCCTGTTAATAGAACTATTTGGGGGTAGAAACCCAGGCTGTGATGGAATTTAAAGCCTCACGGTTTCTCAGGTTTCGTCACGGAATCGTGGCAGATCTGGCGCATTTATGCTCTTATTAGCAGCTGGCATTGGAACCAGAGACATGACATTTGACAAATGAAATCTTGAACGGATTTCCAGTCTCGTGAAAATAAATCGGAAAACCCCGCAAAGGTTCTTTCACGACGATCATAAAAAAAAACGTGAAGAGCTATTCCTGTTTCATCAAAATGATTGCATTTCCAAGATATGTTTTGCTCGAAGGCCAATTAATTCAATCCACTCGCAGCAGCAATTTCCCTTAAGAGGATCTCATATATTATGCAAATGGTAGGATTTGATAACTTGATAACAAAGCAGGGTTTGTAGTAATATTTGCAAAACTTATTTCCCTGATTTTTTTCTGACCAGCACAAGTAAGTTTTCCTTACTTTTTTAAAATGATTATGAAATTCTACAGCAATTACATTAAGGGATATGTATGTAGAACAAACTAGTTTTTGTAGTTCTATTAATTTCTGGACAATTCCCTTTTTCATCGGTAAAATAAACGAAAATTACATTTATAAACATTGTCATAGTGTTTAGAGTGCATTTGATTAGAGATGCCTCTCGAAATGCAATCCTGACTTTCAATCAAAAACGTTATTTTTCCTGAGTATTCCTAACTGCCCAGGAGATCATGAACTCTGCAAAGTGTTTATTCAAGATAGAAATTTAAAATCACCAGTTATTTACAAACTGTCAGTTAATTTGCAGCTCTATTAATTTCTGGGCAACTCCCTTTTTCACAAGTGAAATAAACGAAAATATTAATATTTATAAACGATTTCAATGTTTGGAGCACCTTCTGTTAGAATGCATGTCAAAAGTTTGTGCATATTCATAAGGGATTTCCCTGACTGTCCCTGATCGTTTTTCTCTTCCCTGACTTCCCAGGTGCGCGCGAACCCTGCAAGGTGTTTATTCTAGGTAGAAATATAAAATTACACTATCTGTGGATGCTGTTAGTAGGCCGTTATATTTAATAAAAACTACCAAAATTACCCTAAAACTAAAATAAACTCAAGTATTTCTATTGAAAAACGTGAAATAAGAACCCCCAAAACTCCCAAAGACAAAAAAAAATGTTCAAATGTGCTCAACATCCCTCACCCTTCCATCCGGCTTCAATTTGACATTTCTAAATTCTTTTGGAGAAGACAACACATTTCGCAATGATGCATGCCTCTAAAGCCACCTGGGCCAGAGAAAACCAAAAATCTTCAAGGCCCAGAGACGTGTTCGGGCTTGCCATCCTTTCCCTGCCATATCTACGAGGGTCCGGGTCTTCACCTTGGCCCACTTTCACGGTGAATCGCACCTGCCTGGGACTGACTTCCTTACTGTCTCGAAAGTGTGTCACTCAGACGGGCCAGACTCCAAGGCCACGGAGACCCCCTGGCTGGCTATGGGTGAGGGCCAGGATCCCAGACAGTCCAAGTGCCTATTGGGTTGGCCTTGAATTTTTGAAAGTGTTCCTCTTTTACTGCCTGGAAGAATTGTCCAATTTTAATAGTCTCTCGACATTCACCAGGTTCTTTTAATTATTTTTTTGCATCTTCCACGCACCATGTTCCAGGTTTTCAAACGGTTTTTTTTGCTCAAGACAAGATTAATTGCCCAATCTTGCATTGGTACCTCTTTAAGTTGAGTTCAAGCGTTTGGCTAACTTGTCCTCGACCTCACATCATGAATTTCTTTGAATCTTGACGGCCAGATCCTCGGGATTCTGCACCTCCTCTTCCTGAATCTGATTCTTCAGCGTATTGTGCAATATCTTTGAGAATCTTAAATTATTGTGTCCTTTGCTGGTTGCTGGAGAATCTTATTAATTACATCTGTGTTCCTGCCAGGCATGTTCTCATTAAAAAAAAAATTTTGATTTGCTTCTGCCAAGAGCTAATAAAGTCTTGGTCAGGTATTCCAGGCCAGGGTCTTCTTTGTCCCTCACATGATCTTTCAGGACTTTAGGGGATTCTTGTCAGATTTTCTTGATTCCTCGTTTAAATACTTCGTGATTTACTGTGTCTTATGGGTTCTCTTCTAAGCGCATCGTCCGTGCCGCTGTAATTTTACCAAATTTATGCCGATGTCCAGGGCTGCTTTCTGGAATGTTTTACAAGATTCGTAGAAATGCCGTCAGTCGCCAGAGCCGCACAAATTCTGCTCGTGTAATCATACTTTTGTATTCATTCTTCTTGCCTTCCAAATAAACAACGTTGATGTCATGACAGTGACATAATGCTGCTTCTGCACCAAATCCCACGCAAAAGGAACTGGTTCTGCAACCAGTTTCATTAAAGAAGTTGCAAATGAGGTGCCAGGGCAACCATTCAAAAATCCCGATTGCCATTCATGGCTCCTGGGACGTGACTGTTGGCCAACAGAGTGAGATTTTGGAGGTTCCAACTGAATTTGCCATTTTTCTTTGTCTTTGCAGCTTGATCGCAGCGATGAGCCCGCAAGACAGCTGGGTTTGCAAATGGCAGCGCATAAGTGAGTAAGCCTTCCAATTGTAAAGCCTGCATCTTTAGAATATGGCCAGCTCCCACTGCAGACGTATCCCACTTTGCCATTTTGAAGTCCTCCATCAGCAGGATTTTGGGCTATAGCCATTATCTTCTCAAAATTTATCTCCTTCCAACTTCTTCAGAATTTTGAGTTTCCATCACTTTTGCCATTCTTGTTCATGTAGTCATGTCTTTTGATTTAACCATTGGACTTGAGATGGGGAAGGGACTTGACAGCTTTCAGATCTGTCGAGGCTGGAACAATTCTGACGCATTTCCCTTTTCGCAGATTGCTATGCCAAGGGCATGTACGCCATTTCCGTTTCCGGCCGGCTTCCTGCTCCGATGATTCGGGAACTGAAGACACGAGGAATAACCTACAAGTCCCGCGACACTTCAACGCGATAGCTCCGCAGTATTCGTGTTCCCCGTTTTGTATAAATCAGTGTTTGTGAGGTTTATTTGTAATAAAAGATTGATGCATCGATACCAAGTTTGCGCCTTTTGTTGAAAAAAAAAAATTTTTTTTGTTCGAAAGATTTCAAATCTTTCACGAGGTTTGAGAGGTGTCCTGTGTCCAACTACTCAGCTTCTTTCAGCAGAAACGAATCTATCAACTGACCCAGGTTGTGTTTGAATCCTCGCAATAGACCTCTTGATGTCACATCTCCTGGTCTGGAGGATCAGAAAACCAGCCCTGTTATGTATTTACTGGCAAAGGAAAAAAAACGGCAGGGTGACCCTGCAGGTTCAACACCTCAAATGACCTGAGGGTCACCTCCAAAAGCTGAAAATCCGTTGAAATTTAAAAATCTCCATTGTCAGCCAATAAAAGTGCAGCAAATAAGAGACAATTATTTGTACCCGGGTTATCTTACGGGGGTCAAGCCTAAAAATAGCTTCCCGCCGAAATACATGTACCCCCACCCCCCAAAAACCAGATAAGCAGGGGGAAAACTGCAGGAAACCCAATGGGAGTGAACATCAAAACGATCAAAGCTGGCAACTTCATTCGAGGATCTCAATAAATCAGCAATCTTGTCAGAATCCCCGAGACCGTTAAAACCCTCGCAACATCTTCTCAGAAATGATGCTTCTGATAGTTCGTGTGCTAAGATAGTTGACAATTATGGCTGGGATGTTGGAGCCATTACAGATTTGTCAAAAACTCCAAAACACAAGATTCACCTCACGTTTTGACATCTTTTGACATGGAAATCAAATTCAAACATTTTAATTCTACCTTATCAACACCACATGTATCCGAAGGTATGATTACAAGACCAAACTAGATTATTTCTTTGGTACTGATGTATCTGTGTGATTCGTACACAAAAATGAATATTTTATTTTATTTCACTGTAGTAAATTTTGTAAATTTCAGTAAAAACCCTGATCTATTTCTGTCTAGATAGACTTCTGGCCGGTTGCACCAACAATAGGTAAACCTCTAGTTAACTAAGGAAAAGCATTAACCATGAGGAAATGTTAACACAGCTAATAGGCAGGGTTAGCCTAAGGTTTGTATCCCAAGATATAAAATAGTACCACAAAAACCTACTTACCCTTAGGTCACCTTGTTATCACGTGTAATCCCAGGTTATCTAACCTGTAGTTAATGGTTTAACCGGCCATTAATGGTCCTAGATAAACAGTGCAAACAGGTAGATAAAATTTGCATAAAGGGCCGGTTGCACCATTGTAGGTAAAATGAAACATTAGATAACCTCGGGTTATCTATAACCACAAGTTGCATCATTTTGACCACGGGGATTTCTAACGCTAGGTATTGCAAACATGGAGACAACCTGTTGCAACTAGGAACTCAGGATAAACTGCATTATATTACAAACCTTGAGTTAACCCTCCCAGTTAGTTTAGTAAACATTTCGTCATGCTACCAACCGTACTGCAATTCATATAACCAGTTCGAATTCATTTAGACACCACGTGAGGTTTCAAACCCTACCATGTCCAGTCAAAATGCATCCCAGTTCCAGCCCCAAAAATAGAGGTCCCTGTTCTGCAGGTTATTTTCTGAATGTATTCATGCTGGGCCATGATTTATATCCGTCCCTTGGATCTGTTTACAACCGGCAGAGACAGGTGCTTGACGAGGGGGAGATGAGGGGGTACTCGTTTGTTTTGATTTTAGCCCAGAGAACCAGCCGTTTTACGTAATGTATTCCTGGAGATAAGCTGATGAAGAGGAGAATATATAAAAAAAACAAGACTCCCTTCATATCTGGCAACAATGGTGACCTGGTTTTGCCTCCAAGAAAAAGAGTCAAGGTCAGGGTCGCCCCCAGGGGTGAGGGAACAGTGGGTCATCAATGGCGGCCCTTAGCCTGGGGATCTATCGTTTCATTTTCTTCCAACTTCATTTAGTTTTTTGATATTCTGAAATAATCCATGGAGCACTCAGATACACTAGTAGTGATGTGTTCAAGTTTGTTGGGTTTACATCTATATTTTCTTAATCAATGCAATATTCAGCTGTATTTTCCTACTATTGATCTATTGGATCTATTGGTGGAGGAATCACAGTGAACGAAGGTTTAACAATTATCGAAATCTGGCCCTGGTTTGTTCAGATGTTTTAAGCCAAACATGGGCAGAGTAACTTCTAATAAACGTATTGAAAATATTCCAGATTTAAAAAATCGAGTTATTTCCATAAAAGCATGCCTAAGAAGTTTTATATCGAGAATATCTATGATTATAACAATTTAAAATGCTTACATGAAAATATGCGAAAACGTATTGGAAATATTCAAGATTTTAAAATGATATTTTCATAAAAGCATTTCACAACCGTTTTATTTTGGAAATACTCGAGATTTCTAAAACGTTTTATATTGCAAATATTCAAGGTTTTAAATGAGATTTCGATAAAGCATTTCTAAAAACGTTTTATATTGAAATATTCAAAATCCTCCTGCTTTTGAAGTACCTGTCGTTCTTAAAGGCAAGGGATTAACAGGTTTGATAGTTTAAAAAAATGATAATTTCGATTTTTCAAAAAACTACCAATTTTTTTAAATGAACAATTTAAAAGCACGTTGAGCCTGTCTTTTTTTTCTGCTGTTTTCAATCTTAGGAATGTCATTTTAGGACGATAAAGCATGGGCTCAAAACGTCTCATTAATTAACGCTGGAGCAATAAGTTGAAAAATCAAGTCAAACTCGTTCCAAGATTAAAACAAAAACAAAAAGCATGCATTAAGATAGCTTAAGTAACCAAACTTCAAATGCATTCCGAAATTAGCGAACGTTCAGCCAAAAAATGTGCTCTTCAGACCAGGTTGGATATCATGAATATACATTGGTCAAGTGGAGGGGGTCCAATTCGGACAATAATG
>JAQIXS010001871.1:0-26261 GCA_034700785.1 Rossiulus vilnensis | reverse complement strand
TATTTTCTGCATTTTTCCCCCCAAAAATGTATGTTGTCTAAAAACCTTTATTAGAATTACTCGGAATATTACCGTACGAATTTCGAAGAAATTATTTAATTCAGAAAATATGCCTTATGTACAATAAATCACACAATATAGCTGAACGTAATTATTTACAACGCTGTTTTGCCATTATTATTTGTCTAAAATGTAATTGATTACTTTGCCTGTTAAACTGTGTTGAAATTATGCTCTATAAATTGTTTACTTCAGAAAAGATGTCAACTATACGTCTAATGCATTCAAATATGCATATACATTAGTATAATAATTTACCAAAAAAATAAATTAGTTTTTGACATAATTGAAATTTAAATTTTTTTAAAACACATTCACATTTTTCTTTATATTTCGATGGTTTTTTGCCGCTATTATTTTATTTAAAACGTAATGTGAAACAGTATTTTGTTTTTATAAAAAGAATGAAACTGATTACATTGTCTAATAACGCATGTATTTAAATTGTACAGAAAATTAATTTTGGAATTTTACGTAAATTGTCTAATTCATAATTTACGTTAAATTTGCACACAAAAAATCGTTTTTGATCAGTATTGATAAAATTGAAATGACGTTATTTTTTTAATAATCTCCTACGCGTTTTTCTTTTTTTCAATTTTTGGATTTTTTTTATTATTATTTTTAAAACTTGCGTTGAAGCATTTCAGAGTTGACTGTCGATAAAGATAAAGTACGTCACCAAAAGTTAAAATCTGTAAATTTTACTGTATGAGATGGCAACTCAAACTAAAATACATACAACCTTTTTTTTTTCGTTTCCTATAGTGTTGGCGTTTTTTTCTCTCTCATTTCCTTTTTTTATTCGTTTTGAAATTTTTTGTACGTCTATTACAATAACTGCGCATATAGGAAAAATAAGATTGATAGCACATATCTAATTTCTAATAGAAAAATATAGCGATGTGCGAATTTCTCTTCTCCCTCCCCTTCAACTCAACCAGCTTTCATCCAAGCGACGTTTTGATTTGAAATCTGAAAGCAAAAAGACACCAGAGAAGCAAAAAAATAGTCAATTTTTACGCAAAATCTGCCTTCAACAACGATTTATCAAATTGACGACAATTGAGGAGCACCTTTGAAATTTTGACAATACCTTTTAGCTTTAATAAATCTTTCGAATTCTGTCTTTTTTTTAAAAAAAAATTTATTTCCGATCGTTCGTCACAGACTCTTCTTCATTTTCGTCAAATTTCAGTCCAATGCATTTTTTGCAAATTTATTAATGTGGTCCTTCGAATTTATTTGCGTAAAATCCAAATTTTACATTTGAATTTTAGTATTGACGGTAAATATTGGTTCATATTTTTTAAGAGAAATTTTGTTTCAACATTCGATTAATTCGATTAATTACGATACAGGGTGTCTGAAAATTGTCATTAGCTATTATTTTAAGTTCAAATGTGGCAGAATTTTTTTATTTTAGTCCCAAGTGCTATTACTGGGTGCCTCAATTGTCAGAAATTCTGCACCAAATGCAACCCTCCTACAAGTTTAATGTTGAAAATTTTCTTTCATTATCAAACTGCCTTTTGCGATAGAACCGGTCACTTGCTGACCACAGCAGTTCGCTTTCGCCAACAATACGAAATGAAATTGCATTTGGAGTGACCGATGAAAGTGAGGGTGGGGTGAGGAGAAGGGGTCAAGTCGTGGTTTCGTGTAATGCATTTCAAAATTGTGGACAAGGCGAATTAGTGTGCACTGGTACTTTTCGCAACGTTGCTTTAATAATAGACTCTTGATTGGTTCTCATTTGTTGCTTGAAATTAAATTTATGAATTAGAGCTTCTTATGGTTGGTGCTGCCCCCTATTTTGCCAGATGTTCTACAGAACGTAGCTCTATTTAGAGAAAAATGGAATTATCAGAAATTATATATCGTATGATCTAGAATGTGATTATTTGGGGATATCTGAAGAAAAAAAACTCTTAGAGAAACATAGCTCTAGTTATCAGAGTTATCAGAAAAAATATTTTATATGATCAAGGATGTGATTGTTTGGGGATATTCTGAAAACAACAGAATCTTCAAGAGAAACGTAGCACTAATCAGTAGTCATACAAAAGGAATTATCCGAAGAAATATTTGCTGAAGAAAAAAAATACCCCAAGTTTTTATCGGGTAGCCAGAGAACAATTGGTCCTTGAAATGTCATTAAATTAACTCAAAAACTCATATTTCATGGCTTTGGTTTAGTGGTTTGTAAAGTAAAAATAATAAAAAAAATGAAAGCTAAATGTGATAAACACTATGTTGAATATTCTTTTATAAAATTGATGTCACACCTTGACCAGGAAAAAAGAAACTGATGTCATGATGCCCCAAATCATTGTTGAACCACACTTGCATGAGAAGAAACTAGAAAGTACTAAAACAATGCATTTTGCTCAGAAGGTAGATATCCAAATTCAAATCAATAGCTCGTTTTGGTAACAATTTAAAGCAATTTCAAATGTGCACCTAAATTGACCAAAATTCCTCTTGAATGTCTTGGGAGAATAGCCTGAATGTGAAATTAATTTAATTACGAAATGCACTCACACCAAAATGTATCCTACGACCAAATTATGCAATAGTAATCATGAATCTTATTCCATCGTATTTTTTGCAGAAAAAATTCTTTAAACAGTAACAGGGGTAAAGATGTCCCGAGGCGCATTTTAAATAGCAATGAATTGTTTACAAAAACCAGCTATTCTGATTATTTTCAAATTGGATATCTACTTTCTGAAGAAAATACAAATTTAAACACCTGTAAGGTGTACCAGTTTCCTTGCTCACAAGATTATTTCTACGTCATAAATGATGCCAAATTTAAATGGGCGACGGTGGCACCCCCAGCGGCGCTTACTACCTCCCCTTCTTTTGTGTCCGAAGGCTGAAGCGCTTGTTGATCGTGGCGATAATCCAGCGTGGGCAGTAATTTAAGTCGTAATGGCGTTTGCTTACTGCTTATGGCATTCCCATAACAACAGATTTGAGAGATAGTCTCTGGTCTCTTCTCTTTTTTCCACCCATAAACACACGGCGCTCCGGCTTTTACGGCGTTTTATAGCGTGGCGCGTGCTCCTTCGCTAGGGGACGTCCATAAAACGGGGTGACGGGGGCCAAGGGCGTCCGAAAATGACCAAGACAATTTCACGATTCTAGCATTGAGACCCATTTTTATGGACGGATGGTGGAAACGAATTCGTTTTAGTTGAAGAAAAAACCGCAAAATGGAACGATTTCGATCGGTTAGGACGCCATTTATGCACTTTCCAAAAGGTTAGGGGTTTAAGGGGGTGTAGCAGCCACAAGTAGTCTCATGTTGGTCTATTGGGCGAAACTGCCCTATTTACACTGGACTGGTTTGAAACATTGTCAAATTGTCTTTAATAAGCTCATAAAATGACATTTTCTAAAATGTGGTTTTTAACACAAAATTAATGAAGGAAAGCCGTTAGCGAAATGTGTATAAAAACGTAATGAAAAACGGGGATTTTTTTCGGATTCAAAAAAAAGTTTGATGTAAAATTAACAGCTTGTTATAAAAAATCACAAATGATTGGATCTTAGCAGAAATGTAATCCAGTTTTCGTTGATAAAAGACTAATCAGGAGAAGCTGTAGGCGAAATCGTAGGCAAACTACATTATTAACGGTGGATTTTTGGCAGATTTTAATACATTTTTTATTGCCAAATATGACTAATCAAGAGAAGCCGTTGGCGACATTCTTAAGCAAAAAATAATGATCATGAATACATAATTTCAAATGAAGAGAACATAGTCAGTGCAGTTTTTAACAAAACACGTGATAGGGTTTTGACAGATTATTAATCGCAAAATGTTGAATTTTACTATTTTCAATACGTTTTTACATTATAAAAACAACTATAAAAAATTGCTTGCCCTTGTGAATTTTTTCTTGATTTTTAACATTTGTATAAATTTCATGAAGGGAGCGCTGACTGCTGAACTATTATAAAAAATATAACCTGTTTATGTAAACGACGAGGTTAAGGGATTAAATCAAAACCCTTAAAATAAAATAATATAAAATATATATTTTTGAATAGAAAGCATTATGGGGCCATTCAGTATTATTTTTTTACGATACGTTTGGTGGATTTTGTTAATTGATGGGCACCCTGTACTTGCACCTAAAATGTAGGTTTGTTATCGATCCGTGAAGATGGACAACATTTTATTTGATATATATTAGGCTTATTTTTTAATGAATACCGCTTGTACGTCCTTAATTTTTAATAGAAGTACGTAAATGAGATGTTATGTAAAGTTGAATTCGCATCGTGGAAACGTGGATTTCAAAGGTTGGAAACCGGCGAATCTACTGTTATTTTATTCCGAATAAATATTTGTTTAGCGAAAATATTAATATCGTATGAATATTTCATTTTCATTTCAATCTGCTTTCAATTTCTGTTAAACTTGAAAGCAACGTGTCAGTGACCTTAGTAATGACGTCAGGTTTGCTCTTCTTCACTGAAAATGACGTCATTCCCCCCCCCCCTAGTGACCATTTTGGGCTGGCTCACTTAATCCTCTACACTGTAGTCATGAGAAATGAATTGTCACCAAATTCAGCAAAAAAACAAAAAACGATAATGTCTAGAAATGCAATTGTCACATTTTTTTTGTTCTACTTTTATAGTTTGATCATCCATCCTCTTGTTTTTTTTTCTTCTAGTTTTATTTTTCCAATATCTGGGCCTTAGGTTACAAACGTCTAGTTTAGTCTCTTTTCATTTTTTCTCTCCTCCTTATCCTTTTTTTGTCATCTCTTCTTGATATGATAAATGTGGTGGATGACCATCCAATGGCGAATATCATGAGGACATTCATTTAATTTCATTTTTTAGCAGCTGGCTGCCATTGCCATCAGATCATGACCGACACAATTCAGTTATTTATAAGGCATTTATTGACAAAACCTAATAACAGCTGCTTACTTAATTAGGATGCCAAAAGTTAGTGCAGTCTGCGCAAGTAAAATTAATCAATGGATTTGTCTACAATTTATGTATTTCATATTTCATGGGAAGTGATGTATTTCTGTGTTTTATGGGATCGCTAAATTACTCATTTTTCGTATCAAAGTTTACAAAATAAGAATCAACGTTTTCAATACTTTTTTGAGATGTTCCAATGTATTTAAAAAGGAACATTTTTTATTCATGTTTTGATTTGATATCTGACAAATTAAATGAAAAATAAATATAATTACCTTTTAAATAAACGCGTTGTATTTTTTGAAAATTAAATTAAAAATGTTGATGTAAAAGTTAATTTGGAACTTCTATAAGTATTTACTTTAAATTAGTCTCTTGTAATGATTGTTATGGCTGCCTGATCTGATACGTATCATATTCAATAATGTTGGCAAGATAAAGGACATGTTTTGGTGAAGTTATCTTCGATGTGGTATTTATTTGCTGGCAGTGGGGTTCTCATTTAAATTGATTTGAAAAGTAGCTGCCACATAGATAGGTTGCCCTTAATGTGTCCTGTGTTATTGCCTTCATCAAGGAGCAAAGTTAAACTTTCTTGAAAATTAAAATTTTGCAATTGACACAAGTGCGTGCACTGTTATGAATCCAAAAAAAAATTGCAGAATAAGTGCATTGCAGAAACAGACAAAATGTAAAAATGTATATAATATCAATATTCGTTTTTGTCCGAAATGGTAAACTTTTGTATGCTTTTAGTTCACAGTAATTTTCTGAGATTTTAGTGCATTTTAAAAACAGAGGATGAAAGAACTTAAAAACGTATGTTCTTGTTCATACATAAATTTCAGCGTTAAAAATTGCATAAAACCATCGGCAATTTCATAAAAAATTGTCTACGATTTCAATATTATATTAATCCAGAATGTTAAGAAATGTTAAAATTTAACAAAATAAATTTTCGGTTACTTTATTTTTCCTTTCCAGAACGGTAGATTTTAAACGTTTATATCATTCTGAAAAAAAAAAGATATTGTAAAATGCATAATTTAAAAATGTGTACCATGCTAAATACAGTAATTAAATTCGTGAAATTTCCGTTTTACGTGTCTTATACCAAATCAAAAGCTGTACATAAAAATGCAAAAGGCTTTTTAAGTCCCTTTATTAACTATTTTCAAATGCAATGGAATATTCCACGAAAATATTTCTAAATTGAACCTGTTAAAAATTTGCACCATTCTAGAAAAGAAACTTTAAATTTTGGTTCAATTTAATTAAACGCATTCGAAAACAGTAAATTTTGGACATGAAAATCTTAAGATTAGCAATGGGTTGCATTAAAATTATGCAGAGCGCAGCTCCTCCTCCACCTCCTTTTGCTCATTGCGTGCTGCTCCCTCTCTCGACTCCGAAGCTCATAAAAAGGACGGTTTTGAAATAGATGAAAAAATCTTTGCATTCCTGGGTGTCGTAAAGTCAGCAATCGGTGGCATCGCTGAGGTATTTCCGGAATAAATGTTTGTTCAGCGCATTTGAGCGCGAGGAGCGAAAGCAATTTGGGCGCTGAATTTGATCCCATTTAGGCGGCGAGGAGAGGGGTTAAGCCGGGTTTACTTTTGTAAATTAATGATGGAGTTGCCCTCCAAAAATACGTAATTCGCAGGCCGAGCACGTCCGACGCAAACACGGGCGAAAAACCCGGGTTCAAGTACCCGAACATCGCGACGAACACGGTGATGGAGACCGAGCCACTTTTATCAATTTTTCATTTTTTTATATTTTTTATATATTTTGCTTCTTTCGCCTATCGAAATGCATAAATCCTTTCTTAGCGAAATCTGAGCTTCGAGTTTTTGTTGCATATATATATATATATATATTTTATTTATTTTGGCGGTATTTCCGTCTTGGACTCTGATGCCCCTGGAGACATCAGGATCCTCCCATCTCCATGGGGACGGCCATTTTGGCTGTGGAAATCTGGGTTTTAAAGAGTGAAGATGAACCACAAATCTGTGGCTGATTCAGGGCCAAACCACCTTCCACCTGCCTGAAGCTGTATGGAAGCATTTAGGTTACTAGTATCTCTTTTTTACACACCTTTTAATGGTGCAACCCTGACCATCATATTCCATAGAGAAGCACAATCGAAACTTGGAAACTTTTCTGTTGAAATCAAGTCGAGTTGTAATTTGAGTTTAGGACTTAAGACTAATTAAAAATGTTGTTATATATGTATTTTCATTTTTCAATTTTGTTTTGTCTTAAAACGTATGTAATTGAGTTTGTCATTTTCTAAGATGGCGGAACGAATTCTGTGCATTTTATTTAGCTTTGCATGCAAACACATGTTTCGTTTTACAGCATTTCGCTTTACAGCTAACTTTCCTGGAGACTATCTAGGCCGTAAAGCGAGGTGCGAGTGTATTTGCTTGGTATTACAACGCTTATCAATGCGCAATGGGTGTAATGTGGTAGCACATCGTTATAAAGGTTGGGATTTCACTACCTTGATAAATCCTCTAAACCCTTTCTATACTGTCGAGGGCGTTCCAGCACATTAGTGCAAAGGTTATGCTTTTACAACGCATATAAAACCCATCGATTTTTTTTACTGTTTCTGTGGTACCTGTAGGGTGTCTCGTAAATCTGGCTTTTTAACCCCTCCCGTTTTTACGGCCGTTATTTTTCATCCTAACCCGTGTTTCTTCAATGGCTACAGCCATCTTGTGCCCTTATCAAAACACGGGTTCGTCTGTCTAATATTTTTAAATCACCGCTCGTTTCGTACCACCCCCTTTTATTATTTTCGCTACAAATTCAATTTGGATCCCTCCCAACTCCCCTTTGCCCTCTGCTTTCGTCTTGATTTACTATAAATATATACACTTTTTTATGGCGGAGCACAGAAACTGTGGCATTATTGCGGTAATAAAGCGGAAAATTTCTGAATTTATGGCCTATGATAGTGTAGTATTAGACCTCGTATTTCAAAAAATATATAAAGAAAAAAACTCGAAATGAAATAAGCTAAAAAAAATCTAAACTAGTTTTAATCCGCTCTATGAATGCCACTTGCAGATGTACTCGGCAATTCATTTATAGACTGGATTCAATTATTAAGTTTGGATTGTTTGGCACCTAATTTGATTATGAAAACCTCCTTTGGGCACCTCTGTAACTTTGGCGCCCTCTGGCGTTGGGTTGGCGCTTTCTACTATGGATAACATGCCTTAATTAAATGGCATTTACAAATAATTTCTAGATAACCATAACGCGCCAAACAACGATTAAATTTAAGCCTTATTATTAAGAATTATTTAGAAATCCCTTAATTTTACAATAGGATAAAATTTTCATGTTGGCAGTACGGTTTGGCGCCTCCAGATGGCGCTGTTGATCTTTCCTACCTAGGAGCTCTATTCCTACCCACTTGTTAAAAGCGTTTTTCAACGCCATCTGTGAGCAAGTTTTACGTCATTTCGCCTTGTTACCTTGAAAATTACAAGATGCCCAAGGCAAGGAGACTTCCTAAACATATGATATTTGTTTAATTTTGTGATGGGGCCATAAATCCCGCGTGGGGGTGCCACGTTCGCCGTTTTCATGAATTATTTGCTTCATTTATTTTTCATTTCTTCTTTCTCTCATCTGATTTTTTTGGAGATTTTTTTTTCTTCTGCTTTCATCATTTCGTTTATAAAACAGGCGAAGCGAGGCTTAATTTCCCTAAAGACTTGTTTTTTTATTTAAAGATATTTAATGAATAGTTTAATACAGTCGCTTTTCGTTTATCCAGTCAACAAAACTTCCTTTCTCTCACTCGCCCTTCCCTCTTTAAATTATTCCGATTAGGGCTCTTATTAGTTGATGAACTTCACTGTATTCAACAAATGCATCATGTTTGCTCTTCTCCCGATTGCATTCTGCCCTGCACTACACGGCACTGCCCTACACTACACGGCACTGCCCTACACTACACTACATTTGACTACACTACACTACATTTGACTACACTACACTACATTTGACTACACTACATTACACTACATTTGACTACACTACACTACATTACACTACACTACACGATGTTTTTAAGGTTAAAATATTTTTTCCTTAGTCTACACTTTTTATACATTTCAAGGTTGATATTTGACACCCAAATTATATTTAAAATCATCGAACATCTTCTCACCCACTAAATTTGTTAGTCGTTAAAGGTTTTCGAAACTAACTACGCCCTAGTTTCAAAACACTAGCGTTTTCATACTAATGTTTCACATACATTTTTTTAAAAATTAGTGTCCACATTTTTTGTTTCATCAATGAACGTTTTTTACGCTTTAAATTAGTTTTCTACACTGTTTTTATTCATTCTTCATCAGTTTCTTCTTCTTTCCTAACAGTTTTTTTCTACACTCAATACGTTTTACTTCACTAATCAGTTTTAACCTTCACTTATCAGTTTTTTGTTCACTCCTCATCAGTTATTGATCTGCATTACTTCAGTTTTTACTTCAATCATAAGTTTGCCTTCACTCCTTATCAGATTGTTCTGTCTTCACTCAGCAGTTCTTTTCTTAAGTTTTTACTTTACTCATCAGTCTTATCTTCACTCTGTATCAATATTTTACACTCTTCAGTTTTGTTTACTCTCCTCATCAGTTTTCTACCTTCAATTTTCAAAGTTTTCACTTCAATGATCAGTTTTTGCCTCAATCCTCAGTTTATTCATCACTCCTCATTCGTTTTTTTCATGCCTCCTCATCAATTCTTCCTTTTACTTCTCATCAGTTTTTGTCTTCACTTATCAGTTGTTTGGTTTCACTTCTTCAGTTTTTTTTTCACTCAGCAGTTCTTGTCTTTACACCTCATCAGTTTTTATTCCCTTCACTTCACTTATCTGCATTCTCACACACCATACTTCTGTTGCACATCAAACTATTTTTTCCAAACGTAATCCTTCTCATAAACCCAGCACTCCAAAAAAGCCCTTTACTGCCCTTGAATTCAATTCAATTCAACTTGGTACCCTTCTGTCATCAAAGATAAACCCTGTGGTAGATTGTGTAATCCATCCACCCGTGCTACATAATCATTTTTTCCCTTAATCATTTAAGTTGATGATCACCATTATCATTGTCAAACTGAATTTTAAACTGAATTTTTAGAAAAGATACACTGTGTTTACGTGCCTCGTTTTGAATCACGTTCTCTAAGACAGATTAGGAAAACGTTTCTTTATATAAAAATAATTGAATTTGCAACCAGCTCATGCGTTCAAAAGCGATATTCGATCAAAAATGCCGCCATCTTGTTTTTACTAAATAAGATTTGTGCTAGGTCGCTATTAATACTTTGAGCCGAGTTTTTTTCTTTCAATTACAATTTTATTGGATTTTATTCTCATTAATTTCGCTATTCGCTTCAGCACTCCAATTAATTTCATCGTTCTTATTAAGGGACTCATTGTAGTCTCTATTAGGGATTTTGATTAAAAATCTCTTAATCTCATTTAATTAAATCATATTTGTGCGCAAATTCACTTTCGCGTTGCGCCATCCATGATCGATTTAGCAAAACTGCTGATTTATAAACATCTAAATTGCTTAAGACTCCCTTGTAAATCTAAGCAAATTTTGTTCCTTTTTATTTCTGTGGATTTAGGGATTAATTTCACCCTCCGAATTTGATGATCCTGCTTAATTTTTACATTGGTTAGTTCTTTAGGCTTTCTAGATGCAGTGTGCTTTTCCCAAATTTTCTTAAAAACTACTTTGGAAAAGGATGGTGAAGCAAACTAGGAAAAGGCTATGGTATTTTCTATTGTTACTTGCATTATTATTACAGAGTGCCTACAGGTAACTCGTTTCTCATTCGTTGACATTTAACTTATTGGTCTTTGAAAAGTCGATAAATATCCTGTAGGGTATTTTTAGACTTAAGCATTTCCTCAACGTGTTAATTAAAATACAAATCGTATTTTATGGATCCATCATCGGTCTATTTCAGTGTATCTTTATCTTCAAACAAATATTATTCTTATCATATTAGCTGTTAAAAATCAGTTGAAATATTTTACATTGTTTTAAATTTTGAAAAAATTTTTAAACTATACAAATGTATACTAATTCGTTCAAAAACTAAATAATGAAAGGCATTGATTCCTGGAGTAAGGTATTTAAAAAAAAATTAAATTTAGTTCTCAGTTCCGAAAATTATTTCTTTGCCATCTGTTTGTTAATTTGAATTTCTCAACATTCTTGAAAATTTCGTATTCAAACACTTAACTGTTTTTGAATTTGGATTTCTTAAAAAAAATGCATGAATTTCGTACATTTAAAGGAAATATATACTTTTTTTCACGTTCTTACAATCTGAATTTAATGATGTTTTAAACTTCTGTATTAGTTTCATTATTATTATTTTTTTAAAAATCCCCTCGTACTAATGAAGAAAATATTATAATTAAATAGGATAATTTTTTTGCTTACATACGTGTCTGTCGTTTAAAACAGAGGACGTAATTGTCGATATTTTATCATTTCAGTTAGGGTATTTAATGGGAATTTTGAGGGGGGGGAGGAATGTAGCCTTGGGCATTAGTTCTGTGCTGATACACCGTTCAATTTCATAATTTGACACGCCGTATTAACGGCCAATTATAAACAATCTCACGACGTAATGAGTCGAAATTAAGAATTTCAAATTGGCCGTAAATACTTAATTGCCGTTAATTAATGGCCGACGTCAATTGCATTGTTTGTTTGTTTCCACGAATGTGTTTTTATCTTGATCGATTCGCTCGACTTACTATTTATTATTACAGTTTCGCTCGACTCGTGCCGGATGTGCTATTACCAAATTTTGGCCCCTGTTTTATTTCCTATTTTTACGGCTATAAAACTGATAGTAAAAGGGGTTGCCATAAGGCTTGAAACGATCGCGATTCCCACCAGGGGACGCAACCTGACTTAGCCGTCATCTAAGCTTAGGGGGTTGCCATAAAACGCTTACATTAATGCAAAAAGTAGTTCAAAGCAAGCCTTATATAAACACATGCTGTACTTGATGTAGAATTTTATCTTGTATCTCTCCATAAAATGTGGAAGATAAATTTAAAGTAAAATACATAAAATACTGAACATGGTACTTAATATTAGAATGCTTGTGTAAAGGTGTTGATCAAGTTTGAGAAATATGTTAAGACAAGATTTTCTTTAAATCCATAGTTAAAAAATTCTGAGAGACATGTTTAGATTGTTTATTCTTGAGGGAAACCACCTGTGAAATGGTGATAAATATGTATGAAAATATTTTTTCCATAAAAAAATTATATGCATTGATTTAAATCGTTTACAATGATAAAATACACATATTTTCAGTAAAAAAATATTCTTACGTTGACGTGTTCTAAATACAGCTCTTAATTTTGGTACATGTTACAAGTGTAAAATGAAGTGTGCAATAAGTTAGTGATGTGTGAAATGTTAATGACAGATTGTTATCACCATTTTTTATCAATTTTGAAGTTTAACGTGTGTTTTGTTTCGTTTATTTCTAGGTAAGTGTCGAATATGTTCTTCCTCTAATCTAAAAATGGCATTTTGGTTGAAGTGGCTTTATGGTGAGTAATTTTGAGTAACCGAATTTGGGTGTCAGCGGTATCTAATTGTTTGATGCGTAAATTAATGTGCAAATTAACAAAGAAATTTATGCATTTAAAATTGAAAATATAAGCTATTATGATAATACATGTATATACATTCTTTATATTGTATTTAAAGAATTTAGTAGTAATGTTCTATAGTGCGTATGGATGCAGTATGCAAATTTTCAAGAAAACGTACGTAAATATAAAACTGAAAATGCACAATATGCAAAAACACATAAATTTAATTTAAAATTTAAAACAAAATATGCATGCATACATGTGAAATTGAAAATACCAGTTTAGTGTGTAACTATGTATAATAAATATGTACATGGATACCTTTACATGTAAACAAAATATTTTTTGAGAATGATGCATATATCAACTATTTAAAACTACCGAACAATATATTTCGTCTAAAATGTTGCAATAACAATAAATATTTTAATCTGAATATCGAAATCTAATAGAAATAAGCTTTGTAAGTACGTTGAATTCGTCGATATTGAGCACTCAAGCATCGTGATTTATTTTTACTTAATATCTAGAGAAAAATGGAAATTCTTGTGAATTCCTCGCTGCTCAGTGACGTGGTTTTCAGAAACTAGGCATGTTTTGCAATTTTGACGTAATTAGGATGCTGCAGACTCAATATATAATCATGAAAATTCCAGGCAGTTGGTTGGTCGGTGGGTTTTGCTAAAACGAGAGATATTCATGAGGGGAAATAAAATACAAAAGCAAGAATGGCTCAAAGGCAATTTCATACCTATTTATGTCTGCTTTGAATATGAACAAATTTTCAAATAAAGACGAATAAAAGCATCTGAGGAAAAATAGATTTTGAAAAAAAAGGACGAAAACCAATGGAACGGACATGAAATTCATAAAAAAATAAGTGGATAAAAAGAATGATGCACGCTACATTGGTCTTGTAGAGGTCATTTGGGGATGTCATAATGTCCCAATGACCAATGGTTATTCAGGTGATCTCTATCCTCGTATATTTGAGACAGGTTGCTGACATTTGTTGCAGACAAAATTATTTTCGTGTAGGCTTAAGTTTTAAAGTATATTACAAATGAACGAATTGGTTAAACATTCTGCTAAGAAATGTCTGTATTATTTCAATTTTATTTTTTCTTTAAAAATATTATATGCATGTAAATAAATAGAGTAGATTCCGTTTTTAATTTAATGTTATTTTGATTTTTCAGCAAGTAAGAACATTTTTATGATATTTTTTAATATCAAATTAGAATTAATAAACTGATCTAACAATCTAACAATTTGTTTTGCAAACAAAATATGGAATTAACAAAAAAATGAGCTAAAAATAATAAATATGGATCAAATTTAAGTGTTAAATTGTAAGTGTTATAAGAAATTAAATTTTAGCAGTTTTATATTCTTCATGGAGGTCATTTGGGTTATTGATTTTGTAACTTTGACGAAATTATAAAACTGTTAAGAAACATATAATAGTTATTTTGCAAAATAAATTAAGATTAAATTGTGCATGCATCATTAAATACTATTATAATATTATTTAAAACAAAACAATGCAGTTTAACACTTTAAAACTCATTGGCAATATAAGAAAATAATTTTTATGTCTAATCTGCCTTGTTAAAATCAAAGGAAAAATCATGTAAATTACCAATAACTTTCAACGATTGATCTAAAGCCCAGAATTTTGCAAAATTTTAAAAACTAAATTACCTTGTATCGTTTTGTGTCAAAACCTCATTTAAGTCATTGCATTTGCATTTTGGCCATTTATCATTTAAGTTGGGAAAAATGTCACAACGTTTATAACGTTATATTTATTCACTTTATTTTTCGAGTGTGATTTTAGTTTTGCATATTTGATTGAAAGCAACATTTTTATGAACTATTTTCATCGATTATAGCAATCGCTTTGACATTTATTTTGCTATGCTGCTTCCTGGCCATTATTGCTATCTGGTGCATTTCTAAGCCATCTAAGTAAATTTTGAAATTTTGCAAATGTGAAAAATCCCATTTGAAGTTATTTTTTTCTCATATTTTTTCATCTTCCAAAAGGCAGTGAGTTTTCTACATTCAGGAAATTGGTGCAGGTGCCTTTTGTACTGCAAAAATCCTCGTTTTCATGTGGTTGTTTAGGGGAAATCTGTTCCGAGTTTAACATCTTTGCCGGACCCCAGAAAAACCCCTTTAATGAATTCCCCTTTTCGTTTCACTCCCTGTATCCATGTACCAGTTTTATATTCTTCAGTCGATTTTTTTTTTTTTTTTGCAATTCACTACATTTGCTATCTGCTTGCATTTTAGGAATCTCTTCCATTTCCCCTTTTACTCTCAAAAATCTCCATTATATTTTCGCTGTATGACATTACTGGCATGCCAATCACTCGCTCTTGGTGTAGGGCATTGCAATGTCCCTCTCCTTTAGGGTAATGTTGAACATTTGCTTTTGTCGAGGGCCCATTCATCCCTTATGCATTAAAATCTCTGCCAGCATTTTTAAGAGGAATTTAGGTGTTTCGTTCACACCCTTACTCCATCAGCACCTACTGGTCATCATTTGCATCAGGCTTTTAAGAAATAAGTGAAATTGTGGTCGTTCAAGTCCTGTAATGGTCATTAAATTTGCTCAAGGGTCATTTATTTTCACTATTTTCGAGGATTTATTTACTGAAATGTTGTATTTATTCAAACTTCTGTTTGCGTGAGACGAAATAAAATGGGGCTCTTAAATTCAGCGTTTTTATTTGAAATGTTAGAAATGTTAAATATTTAATCGTTGGACAGCTTAGGAAAATGGCACGTTTTTACGAAACAATTTCAATGACAACCTAACATGTATTTATCCTCTTATTTTATATAAACAGCTGCTTAATGGTAGCATAATCTGGGGAACTTTTGTTCTAAAATCTATGATTGTTATTTTCATTCTCTTAAAATTTTGAGCTATATGTGTTTAGTTTTTTTTGTATTTGACAAGTAATTATATTTTTATATGGGTTATTTTTATCATAATTGTCTCACTAAAAATCGTTGAATATTGTATTTATTGTATTGTATTTTAAACTACTGTTAAATTGGAAACTTTTATTTATAACAAATTGAAAACTGCAAACGTTTAGTTTACAAAATGTTTTCAGTCCTTTAGAAGTAATTAATTTTAGATTGTAAAGTTCTGTAGATTGCAGTGCCAAATATTTCGCTTGCATTTTTATTGGTGTCAGTTTGGGAACGCTAATATTCACTAAACATTTTGAAAGCTGTAACCTGACATTACAAATCGTGCTTGATTTTAATGAAAAATGGCAATTCACAAGGAATGCCACTTGGGATAATTCTAAAGAAAATATGACCATTAATAAGATAATATAAGATACGTGAAAGGAAATTAAAAGTTAAAATCACGGTGTGATTAAATTACACCACTCATGATATGTTTAGGAAAAATATAACCATTTATTTAACCAAGTTTTAACCTGTTTCAAAATGCAACTTTTGATATTAAATTGATATGTGAAGAAATATCTGCATTACGATACGTAATCTTGTATTGTTTTAAGGAATTCTAGATCAGCACTTTAAATATTCATTTCATTTCATGTGCGTTTCATATAATTGCCCCAAACCGGTGGCGCCATCTTTCCTCCCGTGAAAAAAGCTTTTCGATTTCATCCCTGCAAATGCAATTATTTTGCTATTTTTTTGCCATTTTTTTCGATTTCTGTTTGAATTTTTTTTTTTGATTTTCGTTTGCTGGCCACGTAAAAAGGAAAGTTGGTTGTATCGGTCCATTTGGACGTATCATATCTGGCATTTGGTTTTTCATGTCACGATTCTCTGGCATTTTTTTTTATTTCCATCTATCAAAAAAAAAAGTGAAATTCATTTTATTCCGCTCTACCAAATCTATGTGCAAATAGCGGCGTATTAACTTCCCCCCTTTCCTTTCGCCCACCTTTTGCCTTTTATTTTCCCCTTACGAAATTTTTGAACAAAGGCAAAACACACAGAAAAAAAAATGTGGGCTCGGTTGCAAAATTGAGTTCTATTCCCTTTGACATAACAAAGTTGTATTTTACAAGAGAAGGGATACGAAAGCGGCAAATATTTTAAATATTTATCAACCTTAGATGTCGGCTCAGATTGTCCTCAATATCGTTTTGCCAATTTTCTCCACATTTTTCGTTTTCTTAAAGCTTCAAGAAGGGGGAATCCGAAGCTGAAAAAAGGGGGATGAATGCGCATCCGTTTTACCCCCAAATGTGAAAATAAATTATCGGTTTTTTTAGATTTGGAAAAAAAAATTGGAAAATATTCCAATATTTCCCCCGTTTTTACCCGTAACTAACATTACAAAAATCTGTCCGATTTAAAGAAACACTTTTAGCTTTTCTACTGACTTCTTGTTTTCCGGAAACATATCGAAATTTTTCGCTGAATTTTGTGAAACATCTTAATGTGAAAATGCGTTTTGTATAATTTTTTAAGAATATTTCTGGCAGAATTACTTGAAAATATTGGGATTTAATTCAAGTTATGATTGTTCGGTAAAGATTTTGAGTTTGTTATTAAATCTTTGGTGATTGCTTCTACGAACAAGTTTTCATTTTCCTTCTAATTTAATAGAAAAATATTCCGAACAAAATTATTAAATGATAATTTTGTGATTGTTTCGAACATTTCATTAAATAATGCTGAAATAATTTATTTAATGCATTCATTTTTGGTAGAATTTAATTGAAATATTTGACAAAATTCTGAAGAATTATTGGGTTTTTCAACGTTATTTTTAGCAAATGTTAGTGAAATACTTCTGATATACTTCAATTATTTTAGTTTTTTACTACAAAATTTACAATAATTAAATAAAAATGTTTTGTAATTCCGGATAACTTTTTTTGCTAAAGAGTTTTGTGCGCAGATAGTAATATATTAAGATATTACAAATTTCTCCATTTTATTAAAATTTATAATTACATTATTAAATAAAACAAAGTTAAATTTTCAATCGAACCATAAGTACCGTATAGCTTTTAATTATTTAAAACAATTTCACCAAACTATAAAGCTATACTGTCTACAAAAGTGACATGAATCGTTTTAGGAGATATATAATTAAATTTTAAAAATATGTAAAGAATAAAAGTATAAATTACAAGATGGTTTTTATTAATAATTCCAAAGAGCATTTTCTCATTATTATTTGGCATTTATAATAAATTATCCTGCATTTTAATTTATTATAGAATACATTTGGATTGTTTTTCATATATCTATACATTTAAAGATAAATCAAAATGTAAACATGTTGATTAGGATCTATTTTCCAATAAAATACATAAGTTCAGTTTGAAGTAGAGTCGTAGCACACACTGCATTGTAACCAATGGGGAATGGTGTAAGTAATGCTGTCGAAGAACCTCTTGAACTCCCCTGCATTTGTCTAGGTTTATTTTTTTTTCGCTTTGCACTCGTTTCCAGTAATTGTCAAAAGTTATAAGTCACGTTCGCAATTTTTTCTCTCATAACATATGTCACGCGTGTGTGTCTCGTATGCTAATACGCAGATTTGAATCATATTATTTGCTTTTTTCCCGTTTGGATGGCACTTACTCGAGGTGCATTGTGGGTGTGTTACAATGCGGTATAGTCCTGTTTTAGCACTTCTGGTATTACGTTTCTCCAGCCCCCAAATGAGAGCTTTTGAAGCTGCAGTGGCTTCAACTTGATATCCGAGTATTGACTTGACTCTTGGCGGCCATCTTGGAAATCTTGCTGTATCCACAGAATGCTCGTAATTGCCGAACGAGTTACGACTTGCTTAAATGTGAAAAAGCGAAATGCATAAAGTTTGTTTCCAGCTGAGCTGCTGTTGCAAAATGAGACCAAAAACGGTGTTGTAAGGCGATAGTCTGGAAATTGATCAACTTGAGATTTGTAAGAATTATAACATGTTAGGACATTTAGCATTTATTTGAAACTGTGTCTTAGCATGCTATTTTTTTACTTAAAACAAATTACTTCTAAAAGGTATTTTGTCGAATTAGTACATTTTGAATATTTTAATACACGTTGCAATGTAATACACTATTTTATAGTAAAATAAAACTTGAAATATTTTTACAAATTCATGCTTATGGGATGTTGGCATAAGAAACTTTAGAAAATACTTTTTGCATTTCAGTTACTTTCATATAAAAGAAATATTTGTAAACTTGGGCGTTTGGTATCAGAATTCATGTTAATGTTATGTTGAGCTACGCATGATTTAAATTTTCTAGCTAATTTTATTCGTCGCAGTGATATCTAAGGTTTTTTATTTGTTTAGCAAATAATAAAATAAGCTCAGATTTGCGTAATCTCAGTGTTTACATTTCCATCGTTACGTTTAATTCCGCTAAATGTTTGTTTTGTTAGGTTTTTTTTCTACTTTTTTGAAAACATAATCTTTTTTTCGTGGAAAAATAATTTTATTTCATCTCGCAAATTTGTTTGCTCGACGTAAAATTAATGAAAAAGGGTGCCTAATGCTCGACTCGAGTTTCTCGTTGTTAACGTTTGTCCTAAAAATAACGTGTTTGCATAATCATCGTGAAAAATATTCTGTTTATATTTCAAGGAATGCAAAGTTTTTCTCAGTTAATCACAAAACGCATTTTTTTCAACTAAAAATCACGAATGCAATTTTAATTAAATACTCGCAACCCTAAAATAGCAAGACCAATAGTAATAACGTTTAATAAACAAAATGAATATACTTGAAATTTAAGGTTAGTCGATCTTTTATTCTCAAAGTATTTTTTCCTTCTGGTGAGTGACTTCACAAAATAAGTTTCACTAAAATTTGCTGTTTTCAAACAACTAAACATTTATTTCAATAAACGTTAAAACAAGTTAACAAGTGTTACTTTCCAAGTATATTTTTCCAAATAGTGGTTTCTTGTAAGATATTTATTTTCAAAACATTTTCTATATAAAAATACAAAAATATATTTGACATGTTAATGTTGAAAAATAGTCCTTCTCATTTATCATTAAAATGTAGTATTATTTTATGATTTTCAGAAAAAAAATATTTAATTTTAATGCGTTTTGATTTAAACATTTTCTCAACACGTTTTCTGAAGACATTTATTTAAAAGCATTTTACGGTGTAATATTATTTAAAAAAAATAGTATCGTTTTTCTCCTTTAAACGTTTGTAAGTTTCAATGTTGTTCGATTTAAAAAGTATTTTTTTTCCGTTTTTACAACAACTTAATAGCAATGTAATTTTCCCGAAATTTAGCTAGTAATAATGTCAAAAACGTACGAATATTTTCTCTTTAAAAATCAATGGCAGTTTACTGGCAAATGCAGTTCTTATTATTTACACAAAACAATTCGATATCAATATATATAGAGCAAAATATTGCACTGTATTTGTAACTTCTGTATATTTATGGCAAGGGTCCATTTATCAAAAAAAAATAAGTTTTTTGGGTCAAGTTTGTGAACAGAGGGCGAGAGGACAGGTTTTCTTTTTTTTATTTGCTTATCTTTTTAATTTGTTTTTCTCACAATCACATTTCTTCTATGCGAATATTATTCACGATTATTTTGAAAACGGCGCCCCCCCATTTTCAATCTTTCGTAATGGTTTTGGCGAACAGTTTTCCCAACAATTTGAAAAAAATATATAAACTTTTGGCAAAGTGGAATGGATTTGAAGCCTGGCTCAGAGAGGCTTATCCTGTCTCTGTTTTTGACTTTGTAGCTGTGAAAATCTGGCATCCATCATGATAAACTGACTTTTATAGCGAAACAAAAACCCCTGGCAAGAAATATATATTTTGTGTCTTATGGGTTTCTCGCCCCCAGCGCTAAATACTGTATAAAATATCGAGAAAATGGCCTCGTAAGCGGACCTCAAACAATCTCTCAAATATAAAAGAAATCTATGTGGGGGCGCCCCCTATAATTTTTCATTTATTCACCGCTACCTTTTTTGTTTCCAAGAAAAGCATTGAATTTTTATCTGTTTATTTTATCCCTCATTCCAGGCTTTTGATTTTGGGTCGTGCGCAGTGTTTGAAACCTTGGGTTCGATCATAAATAATGTTTTGTTTTGTTTTTTTCTGCGAAATTTCAACAAGTTTAAGCAGTAAATATTTGAGGCGAATCCAGGTGTCTAAAGGCGAGTGAGAAAAGCCAAATTTACTATCGGAAATTCGGAATAGTCTGAACGTTTTTACCCTTATTTATGGAAGTGAAACTGAAGCAAAAATGCAGCTCTTAGATTGCAGTTTTTCTATTGATGTCATTTACATGTGTCCAAAATTAATCTTTCTTTTTCTAAATTCTAGTTTCAAAAATAGCGTAATAGCGTTAATTAAGTTAATTATTAAAACCAACCAAATACAGCGTCACTGTGTCAAATAAGAAATATTAAAAAGTAATGTGGGAAAATCATTCTATAAGTTATTGACAATTTTTTTGAATAAATGTGGAATAACGTTAAATTTTAGGTTTTAATGTTAACAGCATTATTTTTTTAATTTTTTTTTTTTTCGTTTTTCAAACGGTTCTCATCAAAAATTACATGACCTTCTCAAGTTGATTTATTGGTGAATTGTATAACAGTTATGTTTGCCATGGAACTGTGTAATTTGACAAATCTTCTATCAGGACACCCTGTATAACGAATTTTCCGCGCTTGTATTGTTTATTATTGGTGTTAATTATTGTTCTGTCCCTTTTAAAGTGACTGAAATAACAATCGAGAATTGGTTATAAATCCTTCAGCATTGGTGATTTTTTGTTTTTAAATATCTGTTAATTTGAATTTAAGTCTTAACTACTTTCTGGACACCCTGTAAATCGAATATTTGTAATGTATGCCTAAGTATCTTGAAGTTCAATCAGGATTATTGGTTTATCTCACTTGAAATGACAAATACTCTAAATATTGATGACATGGGAACGTTTTATTATGAAATATTCGAAATCCAGGCCCTCCGTAAGGTCATGCGATTTCAAATGTCGATTATGGCCTTCTGGTGTTCTTTCTGGGTTTCAATCCCGACTTTCAGCTATTTTTGTCTCACCCTTGTATCATTTGGTGAAAAATTGTCCCCAAACGCAACTCTAAATGTCGTCAGTGAATCATCCATCAATGTCTTTTTCTTATTTAAACGTTAACATTATTGGACAAAAAACATGGGTATGAAAAGAGAACAATTTAGATAGGGTCCATCGGGTGCGTTCAATACAGAAGGGTCCCAACCTAATAACCCCCTGTTTCCCACTCCCAATCCCCTCAATCTTCCAGACAAAACGTCCTTGTAGGTCACAAACCTTAAATTTGTTTTTCGTTGCTTTTTGAACTGAAAATATCATTGAATGCTGTAATTAATTTTATTTTTAAAAATTTTTATCAAGGTGAATTTAAAGAAAGAGAAGCATTCATCAAACATTTTATTTTCGAAATGTTCCACATTATTTTTGCATATCTTAGTTATTTAATAAATATCTCAAATTTACAGTTTTATAAACAAAATGCAATTCATGACATCTGTTTTTATTTCGTTTAGAATTTGATTTCTCCGCATTTTTTGTTTAAAAATCTAAACGTTCTTTGAGAATCTTGGTAAATATGATTTAATATTAAATTTTAAACCATTATACTGATAATCGCTGTTTCTTTGTTACATTTTAATTTGTTAAAAATTGAAATTATTATAAATGAAATATAAATACAACGTTTAGTATTACTCCGTTTTTATTCTGGTTAGAATTTTAATTTTGCTACATAATTATTTTAAAACGTTAATATAAATGTATTTATTTTTGTTAAAACAATTAAGCATTAATAAAATTATTCCAAAATTATAGTTTCCCGCCTTGATCTCGCTTGTTTCTAAATAATGCTTTTCATTGTTTTAATAATTTAATAAACAACCCTGAACTATTGTGAGTATTTTGTTTTAAAAATATACTTGATTGGTTTAAAAAAAGTCAGGGTATCACATTAAACATACTGCCTTAGATATTTTTAATACGAAATCGATACTTATTTATTGATTAATCGTATTTGGGTTTACATTATTGAATACGCAAATAATTAATGGACGAATACATTTAATTGCATTCTTATTGGTCATCCTGTAATCCTCTTTGCTTTGCCCTGGGTTAGCATGGCGGATGTAAAGTTCACCGGGTGCATTTTCGCTAATCTCCAATTAAAATCCCTTAATCCCTTTGGGCATTAATTCCGCCCTTTAAAAATCCGTCGTTGAAAAAATAAACCCCAAAAACCCGGACCTGAACTGGGTTTATTTTTATCGAAATGCACACAAGAGGCTTCGCTTTCATTTATTTAAATGGCTTAATTCATCTTCACATTAACTAACTGAGACTTAAGCAGCTTAACATTTAACGAGGTATCAGCGCCTCAGTCTAAATCATACCAAAAATGTATGACAGGGTGGACAAAAATACAGGGTGTATGAATAATTGCTAGTCCGGATATTAGATTGCATTTAAAAAAATTACAATTTTCAAATTTGCCAAAACTTAAACTTAATGATTTGAAAACATTTCTATAATCTGTTTTATCGAATTTTATTTTTACAGATATTTGTGTGTAAAATTAAATGTTTACACTTAAATGATACACTGTAACCAATTAAAATTTCACATTTTTTTAAAGAAACAAATTCAGCTAAACTGAACAATATCAATATTTTACAATGAGCCCTTCATGTGAATTGTTTCAGAAAGTTTTAGTTTTCGTTTAATCGCGTGTGTCAACACGATCTTTGTTGACTTAATAAACATGCCTGTATGTTGACACAATCGTTTATGTTAATGTATTCAACTACGTTCACATGGATGTGAGGTCATGCTGACATCATGGCCTAGGGAGAGCTCGATAATATTAGTGTTTGTAATTCTTATGGTTATCGTTGGAGACTATCACTTCTGGCTTGAGGTAGTGTGATACTTATTCCCTAATTAAACCCCCGAGTCTTTTAAAAAACAGAATAGACATTTACTGGGAATTGAAATGGACCTATAGAAAGAAAGCACATATTTTGCGGTTAATATTTCCTGCCCCAAGACTCATTTTCCATCCGTTGAACATCGGTGTGGCTTTCTCTAAGCTTGAAAGTGAAATCTATAAGCTAAATAACTCTTGATTGGTTAGGGGCTCAGTAAATGCTGATTTTGAAAGGATTATAGTACATGTATATTACACGATCTGTATTTTTGATGTAGAAATAATGTAATTATTTATTTCATAATATTTGTAAGGTCAGAATTGTCAGACCCATTTGTTTTGATATTATGAGAAAATGTAAAGCTTATTAAGTTTTATATTGTCAAAATGGGTAGCTCCAATTTAATTTAGAACGACCATATGATAGGATTACGTAATAATACACTTTAAAGATATTATTCATAGTTTTGGAGTGTATTAATTTCGTCACCTGGTGTGAGAACTTACTACAATTTGTCTGTAGCATGAACTTTTAAAGGGCTCTAGTTTATTTTTGTTGTATTTTTGAGGTAGAAAACGTGTAGTTCATTTCCCCCAATTGAGTGTCGTCTTTTGCCATGAGTACGCACGACACTTCGTTCTAATTTTTGTGTGTGAAAAACACCCTGTACGTTTTGACACCTGCCCAAAAGGCATGGTCAGTTGCGGTCAACCTGAGATTCGCCACGCCCGAGCGCCATTCGTTATGGAAACAGCGTGTAGGAGACGATTCGCCATTGGAATTCATGTGGTAAAATTTTGAGGAAATCGATTTATACGCGTTGCCCTTAGGGCGTTTGCCGTTTAAAATGCGTTTAACGTTGTGGAAATTACTTTTTCCAGCATAAAGAAATACTTTTCGCTTTTTTACAAACATTTTTTTTCAAGCCTTAACTTCAAGCCCGCATAAAGCGCATCGAAAATTAAATAAATTTGAAAATGAAAAATATATCCTTGGGGGAAAAGTGTTAAATATCACTAAAGCAAACAGGACCGTGTTCATTGGAAGGGGGATTAGGTAAAAAAGTGTTTTCAACGTTTATTGGGGGTGCAATACGCGTGGCACATACGACGTTATGGACATATTTCAACATAAATGCTATTGTTTCACTAAGTTCTCGGTTCTGTTTTCGTAATTAAACGTCAGTGGTGTACAATGTCTGAGCTTGTCGTTTGAACGAAGTTAGATTAGTGGCATCTACATGTATACTTTTCACAAACTTGTTCAGTTTTTGTTATCACCTGAAAATGTACACGCTAGCATAAATTTGCTATAGAATGATGCTGTAGTTTCGCCTTTTTTTGCGATTAATCTTTCCTGTCCCATGACTCATTTTCCATCCGTTTGGCTTCGGTGGGCTTTCTCCATTCTGGAAGGTATAACCTATAAGCTGCTTATCTCCGATTGGTTTGGGTCAATATTCTAGTTTTGAACAGAATATAGGGCTTGGAGTTGGCGGCTACTAGAACTCTCTAGATACAGCATACACTTCTATACTTCTGCATGGCGCTCTAACTAGAGAAACTCGTGCAATACGACGGTTAAGGACCGGTTGCACCATTGCATCTTAAAGTGAAAAATTAGATAACCTGAGGTTCTATTCAATTCAACTCAGTACGCTACTAACAGCAAGTGATATGCAATGTCGTAGGGGGGTGTAATCCATCAACCCAATATTAGTCTATGATTGCCACCTCAATGGAGTGGACACCAACATCATTGTAAAATTGAATGTAAATTGAAGATAACCTAAGGTTTAAAAGCTTGTTGTTGCACCGTTTTACTATAGGGATTTTAAACTCAAGGTATAGTAAACATGGAGATTGCCTATTGCAGCTAAGAATCCTGGGAAAATTGCATTATATTCCATATCTTACGTTAACCCTGCCTACTACCATGATTAACTGCTAACCTGCTGTGGTGCAATACTTTTTCTTGGTTAATTAGGTAGCTAACGTTGGATTTGGCTTAACTTTTGTTGGTGCAACCGGCCCTAAATAACCTAAATTGCTAGTTAAACAAAACTATAAAAAAACCCGAAAGCATTGCAATTACAAATTCAACATGCATAAATGTTTGATGTTGAATAAGCTAGAGTTTCATTTAGGACACAAGGTCTTTTTTAGCAAGTCGATAGCTAGAGAGCAATCTAACTATAGCCTGTCCAACAACAGAGTATTCTGGGCACTCAAACGGAACAATAGAAATAAATCCATTACTTTGTTTTCGTTTGACTTCACGTGCATCGTGGGTGTGGCTTTCTCTATGCTGGATAGCGTGATCTATAAGCTGAACATCTGTAATTGGTTTAGGCTCAATTAGTGGTTCACCCCAGGAGGAGGTGCTTTTGGGGGGAAAACACTAACTTGATTTTTCTGATTTCTAATGGGACGCCGTCTGCGAAAATTTTGACAAAAACTGGATTAGAAATAAAGAGTAAAATAAGGCCTAAATATTTAAACAAGAAAATTTCATTTTAAGATGATGTACTGCTTTTGACCGCCTGGGGGGGTACGTGCCCCCCCCCCTTCCTTGGTGCGTTACCCCGGGAGGAAGTAACT
>JAQIXS010001870.1:0-26270 GCA_034700785.1 Rossiulus vilnensis | reverse complement strand
GCCATGCCGTTTTTATTTAATTGGATTAATTTGCATATTTCTTCACTTGACTAAACTCCAAATTGTAAAGCAAGATTGCATATATAATTAGGAATTTACTAAAGTTATAAGGAATAATTGGATCATCCTAAAACTTTTGTCAGCCACTGTAGCTTCGATCAAATTCATTCGATGCGCATACCTTACAATTGAATCCACAGACCAGATTATAGGGTGGGTAGATGTACCTGGAACCTAGTTTACAAGAGCTCAAATTTTTATCTTGAATGCACCTTTTCCGGTCGATCTCATAAATAAGACACACCTTAGGCCTGTTTACAGTAATTCTTTAAAAAAAACCGGCTGCGCTGACAGCGTTGTAGTAAATACATGTAGTCTATATAAATGTTCTGTAGGCTATACATGTAGGCACAGTAATTTGGAAGCGATTTAACTATTTACTATAGATTTTTCTATTCGGATAACTTAATAAACAGATTTATAGTTTTTCGCTTATTTGTGATTCATTGAAAATCATCAAAAATAAGTCCGTTTTTAAAAAGCTGCATAAAACTATTTTTTCAAGTGCTTGCGAATGGACCTGCGTAAGGCGCTATTTTCCACTTATCGTGTTAAGATTGTTTTAATTTGTTTGATAGCCCATTGCACATAACAGTGACCTCAGGCTTCAAAGTTGGGCGCGTTCGTTAATCCGTGACTTGCGCGAGCAGTCAAATGATATAAAACGTACATGAACAGTATGTGATTTAAAGGCTGCTCCACGCTACATAACAAATCATTGCTATGCATGTATAACAAACATATAATAAGTTATTAGATGTTGCATGTAGTGTTTTTAGATGAAAATTATGTAACAAGTGTTTTAAAACATCTTTCATCTCAATATTAATAATGACGTCAACAAGTGGATTTTTTTATAACATTTACAAATGTAGACAGGTTATACAATAAAACAATTAAGGTTCTACAGCTGCCATATCTTGTTATACCATACTATTTATAACAAGATATTACTTTTTCTTCTCTTTTTTTTGTAACAAGATATAGCCTATAACTTTGCTATGCAACACGATTATTATATAGCGTGGCCCCACCTTAAATTATTCTAGGGTGCACCCAAATCTTTCGAAATGAAGTAAGAGTGCGCCATCAAAAATGTTTGTAGACCGCTGGCACACTATAGGAATATGAAAATGATGTTCAACACAATAAATGAACTTGATCCAAAATATTCCGGGTTTCGCTAATAACTTCAGCTGTTTTAATTCCTCTATGTAGAATTTTTTAAAAAAAACATTCCAATTTTTTTCTTAACTAGGCCAAGCTATGTGCGGCTAAGGAGTTTCCATAAACAATCTACAACGCTCACATGGGCTTACGTAGGCCATATGCCTCATACTCGAAATTGGTCAAAACCGAAATAATCCAATGTTATGGCGGTACTATTTGAATCCACTTTTAACCTTGATTTTTGTTGTAAATTCCCAAAATAGGTGATCATAAAAGGGGAGCCAAAAAAATACTTCAGGCGATGCAGGTGAATCTTCAAGACAACGAAACACGTTTGACAGTAGCCGCAGGTAATCTTTAGCACGTTTTAAAGTAGGGTGACAATGGTCCACCTGAGACTCCAGAATGACAAAGGGTGAAATGGGACAGCATTCTGTTCTGAACGGTTAGTACTGAACGCACATGGCCACATGTAGGCCTAGTTGTGTTTTTCCCCCATTTTTGTACCAAGAAAATGTCATGACATTTGCTCGACACACCACTTGGATTCAGTCGTGGACAGCGCCAAACCCATAATTTAAATACAAAGCTATTGAAACAAACAAGCTAATGACTCAACGTATATTTGTATTCAAAATAACTTGTACGCTTAGAAGGCCAGCGTACATGCCCACGTAACGAAAGGGTGCAACCAGAGTGAAACGAGTGCAGGACGAAAAGCGTTCACATTTGTTGAACAAATATTCAATCGTTCACCAATGTAAGATATTAATCACATTATTTGAAAGTCCTTAAATTGAAGGGAATGGGCAAACAAAAGTAATCTGCAGTACGTCAAAACAGTACCAAAATTTCACTAAGCTAAATATGTTTCGAATGCGTTAATAGCAACAAAATAAAATATTCATAATTTCGTTACATTTGTTGTATATGTACATGTAGCTACTTGAAAATTTTGACAATAAATTTTGTATCTGGGTGAAAGGCTTGCCAAAAAATTAGCATAGACAACGTTTTAGTAATGCGGTATTTCCCCTGAATGGCGCTCAGCATGGACGTCCCCTCCTCACATGGACTCTTCCTAAAACCCAAATCTTAATCCCTCGCAGTCATAAGCACAACGCAAGTACTTCGTATGAACGGCATTTTGGCGAGTTTGGGTTGTGGTAAGTGGATCCCTGACATTTCGTGGATCAAGTTAGTTCTCGTTGTTGTTCGGCAACAAAACTTTTATGAAAACTTCGAGGAGAATGCTGATGGATTATATGTGCTTCGGACGAGGGTGACGAAACTCCGATATCGCGGTCATAAACTTGGTCAGAACTTCTACGCCAGTCTTGCAATTCTACAGAGCAGTTGTTCGCATGCCAAATTGATCTCCATATACTTTTGAAAACGTACCATAATACTGAAGCATCGAAAGAAAGTAATGCTCGTATCACTCGTACGATCTGCTTAAAAGTCAGATTTTAAAGAAAGGGAATTAAGCAGGGTGTTGTTGTGGACTGTGGGAAGAGGAATGTAAATGCAAAACTGTTGTGCCAACAAGTTCGTTTTTACCAGGATAAATTAGCCGCAATTGTTTCGGGGAGACGTAACTCATTTAACGTAAGTCGAATCTTTATTTTTGACTCGCACGTATTTAAACTTAATTATTCCTTTAACATTGGTTATGGTCAGCGCGATACCTTCCTCGCTAACAATGCCCATTTATAAAATAAATAGGCCTAGGCTAGGTTAGTTAATTTGCTGTTTACTTTTCCACAGGTTTGGTTGTGACATCAGAGAAAAGTGTATTTACGTTTTAAATATAAGTTGACATTCTTATCCGGTTATCTAGTGGCTTTTATCTAAATACATAACATATGTAACTTTATATCGCAATGTATTATTATCGCGTTTTCCAAAATGGCCGAAAGCTTACTTTTTAATGACCTTTCCAACACGCTTCGTAATTACATGGTTTTGGAATACCTATTGATGTTCGAAGAGTTAGTAAATAAGTGGGATAAACATTCACGGACTAATCTGCTTATGAATGAAAATGGGTTATCGTCAAAATCCCTACATGAATCAATGGTGATATTTGAGTGACGTCAACGGATAATGAATGCCGCCGGATAACGAAATTAAACTCATCTTTTTACAACTCGCCCTCCCCAGATTGTTTTAAAAATAAAGCACACCGGGCTGTTTTTGTTTACCTTTGTAACAAGCCCAACGTGCTCGACAGGTGTCAAACAATGTGCCACAATCTTCAACAACTTGCATATTCCCAAACAACTGACACCCCAAAAATGCAATTGAATGCAGTGCGCACGATTTGCACTACAATATTTGTATATCAAAAGAGTAAACTTCCTGTATGTTTTAACTTTGATAAAATCATCGAAATTTACCTTTTGTTGAACGTTTTTAGCACAGGCGCACAAGGCGTTGCATGTATCGTTAAAAAAGGTCAATAACATATATTGCACCAATGTTCCATTGAGTCCACCCAACTGTTGCAAATAATAGGCCTATAATACAGCCCATTTTCTGCATTGCTATTTGCAGTAACCTGCACATTTTTGTTTATTTATGACAACTCCCACGCATTGCCTAGCTGGATTACCTTCTTCGGGTAGACCTGTTTTTTGGAGACAGGTTCAATGTTTTACCGCCTTCAAATAAATTATTGGCCTATGCAATGACAATGAAATTTCAATTGAAAGAACCTTATGACAAATAACGAGTAGCACATGCTGAACAATAATGGTTATAATTGCATGCTCAACATTTTTGAAAATTAATGTTTGAATGATTTTAAAAAAATAAATGAATGCGAGTATGAAATGCATGTTACCAGTGTGTGCCTACTGTTGCAATGTTGGCCTAGCATTAAATTGTTAGTAAATCGCAATCGTTAAGATATTGCAAGATTTCATCTCCAAAAACATTTGCTGAACAGTGGAAAAAATGGTACTTTGACCACAATACATTGACTGGACTACTGTTTCCGTGTAGTTCAAGATAGGGAACTAGGAAAATAATTCCGAAAAGCGAGTAATTTGTTTAAATATAAATTCTCTTTAAACCGAGAAGAACGCAATAGTTTAAATTTGGACATATGGACGATACGGTATATCCGGATCTACTTTGACCTTGGTCAACTCCACCTATGCGTGCCTCATGAGAAAGAGGTCATTGCTTTCTTGTCCCCCATTAACAGTTGAGCTATTGGTGTCCAGGATTTACCGTTTTTTATATGTATAAAAAAAGTTAGGGCACTGACTAGTCCCAGTTCCGCGAGGGGTTTCACAATTGTTATTCGACCCAGGTAGCTGACCACTTTGAAAAGGATATGCTTTTAAAGGATCTAATAACAGTTATGGAGAACATAAGGCCTATGCCCTGATGACCCGAAACTCAGCAATTCACACGAGGAAGCGACCCCGTTCATTATCATCTAGACAGAGACAGTTCTTATCCCATAAAAATGCACTGATACTGACGATTGTTAGGTCACAGAAACCAGACACAATAATTATTTGCGAGTGCTGGCCTAACTTGATAATTGTTTTACAGTGTATTTAATTTGACCAGTGTTGGTTACCATTGAAAGACTCCATTGAAGTCATTCGATCTTAGTTGCGTAATATTTGCGAGTTATTTGTTAGTTGGTTTCTATTCATTCGCACACGTTTTAGGTAGACTCACAGGTGTCAATTTTGATAAGGTATTTCCTTTTCTTTCTCATACCGATCTGTCGCATTGATTTTCAGCTGAATTCCGAGTCATACAAATACAATGAAAAGTGGCGTAGATTCAATGGGTACGATTGCAAAATATCACAAATTCTCGCCTGATTTTACGCAGTTCCTGCATGTTTTTTCTAATGAAATTGTTGAATGAAATTTTATTAAATGCTAACTCACATCCTGTGTGGCATGCTTAGCGTAATATTCGAGGTAGGCCCCTATGGCTACCATGACGGAGAGGAAGTTACATGTACCTACATGCACATAAAGAAATTTAAACTTCCTTATAGGCCTATTCCTCATAAAAGCATGCGCATGTGGAAAGACAATCTAACCTGCTATTATTTTTGTCAGAACCTACTTTTATTAATTTTAATTTTCGTTTTGTTTCCCCACCCCATTCTCGGCGACGTTTTGTGAAATAAAAGAAGTTGCTGTACATGTACATGTTGCCTATATTGAGCACAAGAAATAGTTGATTTAATGCAGTTGTTTACTTAGTTGAAACCTTGATAGTCAGTAATGTTTTAAAGCAGTACAGGAAGGCTTAAATGTGGCTGATAAAGAGCCATTTGCTGTTAATATCTAGACAGTTCTCAAATTCCTATTTAATTAGTTTCGTCTTAAGAACTTCAATTGTTTATTCCTCGGCAATTTCTTTGTAAATTTCTAGCAGCTGAGTTCGGCATGCGTGTGATTGAAAACAACATTAACGAATTGTAGGCCTAAATGATAATCATTTCGGCGAACTAAAGTGGTGGGGGAAAGATGGTCTAACAATTTGCCTTGTACTAAATTTTATGTTCAAAATGTTGTTTCCGTTCTAAACGATAGTTTGCAAGATGTCATAGTTCAATGCCTTAGTGTTATCTACGACCCGTGCTAAATCGCCTGACATTAAGATCGCGAAAAGTTCATCAGTTCTTGAGAGATTCAGCTAAGCGATTATGAAAAAAAAATAGCATGTGAATCATCTGGCTGATTTTGGCCAGACCAATTAGCGTTTGAAGGACTGTTGAGTTCTGAAGTCATATCCAGGAAGTGAAGGGGAGGGAGAGGCAGATTAGAAGCAACCATCCTGCCTAAGCATTTAGATTTGTTTCAAAATAATGAGGGCCTTTTCCTGCGCTTAATAGTTATTAACTCAGTCCAGTAATCATACTAGAAAACGTTAGACCGAGTTTTTGCTCAGTGCCTAGTATCATTTGGTAAACAAAAGTACTGACAGGTTGACGGCAGAGGTCTTTAGGATGACACAATTATGCAATAAATTTAAATAATATTAATGTTATCGTAAAAGTGTTTAGTATCCTTAAGAACCTATCGATTTTATTATCAACTGTATGCATAGGCAGGCCCATTCTTATTTTATTAAATATTTACACCGACATCTGTAATCTCATTTCTTAGCCAAAGCTGTTTAGCTTTATCGCCTCTTGTAATATTACTTTTTTTTTTCTAAAATGTTGGATTAAAGAATTTTCAAAGACGATCATGATGATACTATTTTTTTTTCTTAATCCGCCCTCCTCAACATGTAACATACTTGTAATTTAGGTCTATGGCCCTGTTCGCCCAATTACGCTCGTACAACCGAAATGATTGCGTATTGCTTTGTACTTTAATGAATATGGAAATTATATCACTATTCAAAGAATCTGTACCCCACATCGTTACTTTGCTAGCATCAATAGGCATATGTTCGTATATACAAACTGAAATAAATGGTTCTAAAATAGTACAATCCAATCTTGCTTTTATGAAACGACCTAATCTCAAATGGACAAAGGTAATTTATCAGATAGAAGAGTATTATTCTGGGAGATGCAATGTTACCGATACAGTTAGTTAGCCGGTAATGCAAAGGTGTAGGCCTAGAGTGTAACACAGCTAAGGTGTTCACTGTAGTCTACAAATACTGGAAACAATAGAGGTGGGAGGAAGCATGAAAACATGTTGGATGGGTTAGCCAATTACAATTACGGGGTGCAGTTTTTTGCTAATGCATGTACGAGCAAATGTCGGTCATCATCAGATGAAAAAGGAAACAAAAAACTGTAATTGAAGTGCTCACGAAGTTCAAGGCTATACATTGTACATCATATAAATGCATTTATTGTTAAACGCGCTTGGCCTAGGTTTTTTTCCCATCTTGTTTGCTACAAAATAGATGTGATATATTTTTATGTATTGGGAACAGGCGGATTTAACTTCTTGCAATGAACCCCCCATGAAGTAATGCAACTGGCTATGTGCCATGATTAAACCGGAATTCGTTATCACAAGGCGTTTTCCTTAACTGTATCTTGTAATTGTATAAATGCTATATTTTGATGACAAAAAATCCATAGGCTATTTTCCTTTCAGCAATGTTGGCTTCACTCACATGTTGCCTGAGGATGCTGAGTCTTCCCCAATAAAATTATCATTAAAAAAAATTAAAACAATTATACACCGCATATTTTTCTTTTTTTTTGCAGATTTGTCAACATCAGAAAGCCAGAAAGAATGTGGGCTCTACACGTAGCACTCTTTTTGGTTTGGACTTCTTTTGCTTTGGCACTGAAAGGCCCAAATGTTTGCACCAGACAAGACACGTATGTTGACCAGCATTTGAAGTTACTAAACATACATGTAGCAGTTCTTCCATTGAATTATTTTAGGCTAATTTGTTTAATGAATGCAAACTTTTCATGGCTAGTCTTGGAATGAGGGGGAATAAATTATAATCATACGTTATATCAATGATGACAACTAGATTAATTTGCCATTGGCATGTACTTCATTCGTCTGTTATATCATCAGTTATTATGCTTGCACTTCTGAGAACAATTTGACCTTTTCCTCATTTGTACTACGTCCGATAAATTTTACTGATATGGGCCTACTGTATTATTTATTTTTAAGTGTAGTTCTGTTTTAGCAAAGTTCATTCACAATATATATATATATTATGGTGTAATTCATATAACGCACGTCAATTTTTTAAAAGCCAGACATGCAAACAAAAGTGGCTCAAGTTAGCTTAGTTTTCGCAATGATGTCAATTGATTTAATATAGAAAAACGTTAAGGACCTTAAAAGTTAGCCAACATCATGTTTTGGGAATATTCCACCTGGCACGAAATGTGACTGCTTCCTCTGATTTTTTTAAAACTTTGTGAATCTGAAGATTCCAAAAATAAACATGCTAAAATGAGCTTCTGTATATTCAGATAGGTATTACAGTGTATGTAAAATCATGCATTCATGTGCAGAGCCCAAATTTGGAGAGAATAATTGAATGACACTAACAATTGACGAAATTTGCATAAGATCCATTTCCATGCTTTTGTAGCCTACATGTCGCATGCAGGACAAAATTGAATTGTTCTGATGTTCAATAGTGCCACAGCTTTGGTAACACGTTTCAGGACATGGTTTAACGGTATGTTAATATCCACTAATGATAACATTTCTAACCCATAGAAAAGTCACAACTAAATCGGTGAGCTTCCATAAACCATATCAAGTTAGGACATACACGTGGTGTCTAGCGTTTCCACCTCGATGTTCCCGCTACAGGTAATCATTATCAACAATTAGAAAAAGAAAGGAGGCTTTTAACAACTTCCATACATATAAATTATAATGATTTATTCGCAGGGTTGCATATACCATTGGTTATCGAAATGAAATTGTTGCAACAAATGTTACGGTGGAAGAATGTTGTAAAGGGTTTGCTGAAGTGGACGAAAGATGTGTTCGTACGTATTCTCTGATGAGTTTTGCAATCTGTTACCAAATCTGGTCTTGGTCTGCACTTTTCATTACGAACAGTTTTTAATAGCTTAATGTACTAATAAACAAGTCTGACTCACCATTAACTTTGAAATTAATTATTCTAGCAGCCAATAAAACAACTGTTTAATTGCTTAAACGAATGCATGGCATTATTTAAATTACAGCTGTGTGCTCAAAAGGATGCATATTTGGAGAGTGTATTGGACCAGATGAGTGCAAATGTCGACCAGGATATGGCGGACCTGCCTGCAATGTTTGTAAGCAATTCTTTTGCTAACGCCATAATGATTGCAGGCGTCTGCATTTCTTACACCATTATTGTTTTAATGCACACAAGCATGTTGATTCAAGTACTTGTTTCGTTAGCATGTCCTGATGAGAGATGGGGCCCTGGGTGCTCGAGGCAATGTGTCTGCCAAAACGGTGCAAAATGCGATCCCTTAACTGGAGTATGCACATGTGCTCCTGGTAAGTTTTTCTATTTATTTATTTTTTCTTATTTGGCAAAGTCATTCATTAAGTATTTGTATCATAGGATGGCAAGGAATCAACTGTAGCGATCCTTGCCCTGATGGCTTCTATGGGGATAAATGTAAAATGGATTGCAGATGTCAGAATGGCGGCACCTGTAACCACATCAGTGGTGCATGCAAATGTCCTTCTGGTTTTACAGGCCCTCTGTAAGTGATCTTAGGTCTTTATTTTCAGGATTCCAGTTGACTAGAATAATTATAACGTCACACCATTGTCTATGAATAAATAGATGTCAAGTCCAATGCCCTGAAGGGACCCATGGGGAAGAATGTTCATCTCGATGTTTTTGTCAAAATGACGGCACATGCGACGCAACATCAGGAGTTTGCATATGTCCACCAGGATGGAAGGTAAAAAACGATATTATTAACATTGCGCAACGATTAAAACATTACCTCCAATACCATGTGTTTTTGTGATTCAGGGAGATGTGTGTGCCAACGTCTGCGACCATGGATATTATGGTAAACAATGTGCTCAGGTTTGTGACTGCTATAATGGGGCCTCGTGTCATCACATAACTGGAGAGTGCTTCTGTCCGTCTGGATATAAAGGCAAAAAGGTGATAAACGAAAAGCGTCGACTATGATTGACTCGCTGTTTGGTTTTATCCTATTAACCATTTTCAATTGTGTGATTAGTGCCAGGAAATCTGTCCCATTGGAACTTATGGCATGAATTGTGCACACTCGTGCAAGTGTCAGAATGGGGGCGTATGCCTGCCTTTCAGTGGCAACTGCCAGTGCCCACCTGGCTTCTCGGGCGCCCATTGTGAAACTCGTGGTATGTGAACTTTTGCAAAATTAAATTCATGATCTTTAATAACGTTTTATCACATGGAATCCCAAAAATAACAATTGGTACATTTTAGCTTGTCCACCACTTAAATATGGTAACAACTGCAGTTATACCTGCTCTTGCCAGGAGGAGACTACTTTATCGTAAGATATCTTTTAGTTCAGATACCCAATTCAAGTACGGTTTCAGGTGTAATAACTTAGTGAATCTTTTCACAGATGTCACCCATGGACTGGGCAGTGCGATTGCAAGTCTGGATGGGATGGAGTCAACTGCTTTCGCCCCTGCCCAACGTACACGTTTGGACACAAGTGTAGGGAAATATGCCGTTGCCAGAACAATGCATATTGCGATCCCGTGAATGGCTCTTGCATCTGTGCACCTGGATATCTCGGGGATGAGTCAGTAAATTAAATTTTCATTAGGTTGCCATGAAGTTTTCAAGTTATTAAATGCAATTTCTTTCAACATTATAGTTGCTCACAACGTTGTCCCAACACCAAATATGGTCCATACTGTGCACATGATTGCTTTTGTGAAAATAATGCTACCTGTTCTGCAACCGATGGTTATTGTAGCTGTACACCAGGTAAAGGCTTCACATATATCAATAGTTTAACTCTTGTCAGGTTAATAAAATCCTTTACAATGATCGGTTACATAATTTTGAAATATTGACTTTACAGTATTGATTAAAAAACATTTTGTTCACTATACTCAGGTTGGAAAGGACGATCTTGCAGTTTGCCATGCTCTGCAGGATTTTATGGCAAAGAATGTAAAATGCAGTGCAAATGTCGCAATCGAGGAGCATGTCATCCTATTACGGGAAAGTGCACCTGTTTACCTGGGTTTAGTGGGGAATTTTGTGAAAAGGAGTGCGAGGCAAGTTTTCTTTTTTTCTTTAAAAAGTTTTTTAAAACCTGGATTTCGATCTTGCAACTTGATTAAGTGTAAATGGATCATATTACTGGAACTATGAAATATTTTGACTGCAGCTATAGTAATAAAACTTGTAGGAACATATAGCATTAAATGAAAAACTTCTTTGTATTTCAGCCAAGAGTCTATGGTAAAGACTGTTTAAACAAATGTGACTGTGACTGGAGCAAAACACTTCAATGTACTACTGATACTGGAAGTTGCATCTGCCAATCTGGATGGAAAGGTAACTCTTTGCTTGCTCACTTAACTGTATAATGCCATATTGTACAACTATTTACACATCGACTGTATGATGGCTAGGTGTAAAATGTGACAGCACATGTGACAGAGGATTCTATGGCGAATACTGCAAGAGTAAATGTGATTGTCAGAACAACAGCTCATGCGATTCTGAAACTGGAAAATGTTCCTGTGAACGAGGTTGGATTGGCTCAAGTTGCGATCAAAGTAAGTAATGTTATTTTGTATGCTGTCCACTCAACTCAGATGCTTAACATGATAAATCATCATTTCAGAATGTCCGGATGGATTCTTTGGCCAAAATTGTCTCGAAGTTTGCGTAAATTGTTCTAATGGAAATGGCAAATGTAATCACATTACTGGTCAGTGTGCGTGTGCACCTGGTTACACTGGACCGAGCTGTCAAGAGAGTAAGTTCTGGACTATGTCAAGAAGTATTTCAAAAATCAATCGTTTGCACGTGTTATCGATATATACAGTATAAAACTGAATAAAATTGATTATTCAATTTTGATCACAGCTCCCAGTAAGACATGGCTCAGTAAACAAATAGTACAAGTTTGCAATTATGCCTAGTATTCTCTCCTTTAAATAACATAACAAATGTGTAAAGTATAGCCTGTTTTCTGACTCGTGTGTCTCAAGGAAATAAAACTATACTTATCTCCCAAATGTGACGATTCTATTTCTCGAATAATGCTGTAATAATAATAAATTTATTTATTTTATTACAAGGTTGCATCGCTGGAACATGGGGTCAAGATTGTGTCAATCAATGCAAGTGCAAGAATTCAGGCGAATGTGACCATCGAACAGGAGAATGCCTTTGTGTTCCAGGATGGCAAGGGCCAGATTGCACTACACGTAAGATTTCAAAATAAAAACTTGCTGCATTCTGCTACATGTGCCTTGAAATGTGGATTTAAAATTGTTATGTTTCTATACTAAAACGTGCACAACCTTTATGCAAATTTCTTAACTTGTAACTTGTTATAATATTTAAGCAATAAATACTTAACAATTTCAGCATGTCCAAAGGGACGTTATGGGGTAAACTGTGCTCAGCAGTGCACTTGTCTAAATGGAGGCATGTGCCGTCCAAATGATGGCAAGTGTCGCTGTCCACCAGGATGGCTTGGACCCAGATGTCAAGAAGGTACGTGCTATATTCCTTAATCATTGCTGATCTTTAGCGAAATATTAATATTTTTTTTTCTTAAATTTAGTTTGCCCAGAAGGCTATTTTGGAGACCATTGCATGCAGGCATGCCAATGTGCTAATGACAACTTCATATGCCACCAAGCAGATGGCTGTATCTGCAAGTATGGATTTACGGGTAGTGACTGTGACAAGCGTAAGTTTCTAACCTGTCAGTCAAATGCTATTAAAATACTTTCATATTTATTTGGCAATTCATCAATTATTTCAATCATATTCTAGCCTTACTTGGAAAAATAACTATGTCAGATGAGAGCGAGGATCACCATTCAGAAAACGCAGTTGGAGGCATAATCGCTGGCATAATTGTATCAATTATCATAATAGTTGCACTTATTGGTTTAGTGATTTATCTCTTGCGTCGCAATCGTCGACTTAAGCAAGACAACCTCTATGTTCAGTGAGTATATTTGCTAAATTGATTATTAGAAATAAAACTGAAAGCCCTTGAAAGTGGAAGTATAAGTGTATAGTTGAGCATTTTGATTGCCAGCTGCAGAGAATTTGCAAATATTGAACACACTAATGATCATTAATTTGTGTTTGTTTCAGATATATGGCCAACTCTAGCAATTCATCTGGTTAGTACTTTTTCAATTTATTCTTAAAAGTTGCTGCAAATAGTTCGAAAACATGAAATGTCTTCATGATATCTGTACATGGAGCTGTTCTTGATTGCAATCAATGTTCATGTATGTTTAGATTGGAGCCATGTTGGAAATCCTATCTATTCCACAAATTCCATAGGCACATCAACCCTGAACAACACTAACGCTGGGCAGGGGATTAAACACATCAAAAATGACTTTGCAGCTACAAAGAATGCTGAAAAGCAAAAAGTTCTGGATTGTGATGAGGAAGTCGACAATCAAGCTGAGGGTAAGTCTTACTAGCTAATGGATAACATATAAAATTGATATCTGGCACGTTTATGATTTGGATCTTTATTATATTTATAGGAGCATGTGGAACATCGTTGTATGCAGTTCCAAATGCAAAGGCTAGAGAAGCGGATAATTGCAACCCCAATTTGTATAACTGCATTGATGATGCAAAAGTTGCAAATAAAGGGCATTTCTATTATGAGGTTCCTGAAAGATTTGGTAATATAGAAAATGGTAAGCATTCCGATTTTATGCTAATAACCAGAAAATTAAAAGAGCACCCTTTTTACATTCTGGCCAAACTTTTACTGAATTCAAACTATAATTTGTGGAAATCGAAATACTTACTGGATACTGGTATTAATATCTTGTAAATTTGTGTTACAGATGCTGACTCCGAAGCCTATGATCATCTACAGCATAATAGACCCGGATCAGAAATGAAACCACATTACCATCGAGTAAATGGCACATTATCATCCACAAAAAGCCACAAATCTCAATGGCAAGGAGAATAATGGTCGAATAGCTTTTACCCGTTTTTAGGGAAAAGCAAATAGTTCCTGAACTTCAAGAAATCTTTTTGTGAAGCGTGGATGTTATTTGTATATATATATATGCGAGTGAGGCAGTTCTTTTTTCTGCTGACAAGGTTGTGCACATAAAGAAATTTGCTTACAATTTCTTTTCAAGACATTTTGCAGCAATTAATTGGAATTACTAGTATTTAGTTCTACATTGTCTTTCCATGTCATTTACACCAAAATTCAGCTTACATTGAGCAACTGAAATAGAAAAGGTTATATACTTATGCTGTGATAATTGGTACATGGGCAGCAAGTTCTGCTTGTATAATATGCAACAATATAAACAAATGATAAGAGGCATTTATAACAATATAGAAAAGTATCCTTTTAGCTATTTTTTGGTAGTAACTTTTATAATGAATTGTATTTTCTAGGGTGTTCTTGTAAGGGTGCAGGCCAACCTAAGGCATTTATAGGGAAAGAAATGCATTTGAGAAGAAATTCTTATCATGTATTCAATTATTATTGCCTTTGCAGTAAAATGCCCAACTAAATTCCATGAATTCAAGCATTTCTTTTAAGTTAGATGGGAATGGTGTTTTGTATTATAATTCTATTTGTTATCTTGAAATGTTATATTACAACCAGTCTTGCTCAAGACCCTGATCATAAAATAAAAACACCTATAACAATGTATTGCATGTATAAATTTAAACGTTAAGCATATTAAGGTTCAGAGAGCTAAAGATGCGTGCAATTATATGCATTTTGCAAAATCCCTGTGGCATTTACTCTCATATAATAGCAAAAAGATATTTATAACAAAAACACTTATGAACGAGCTTTGAAAGTTCAACTAGTTGGTAAATGTCATTCACAGCACTTTACATGGTACATGTGCCCAACTACTTGGCAGGCAACTTTTCTTAAAATAACAAAACGACTAAATAGGGCTTGAAAATCATGTCAAGTTTTTTTATTCATAATTCCTAGGTATTTAATCATATAGTGGTAGCTGGTATTACCTATAGATATGTGATGTGATAGTGCCAAAATCTAAACATACTTTAATAACATTATTCAAGTTTATTTGTTACTTTCATAAAACGTAGTCAGGAACACCACGAATTTATTATTTGTAAACATTATCACACTGCTTCATTAAACTGATTATATTAATACATTGCAGCATAAATTATCTTCCTCGACAAAAGATAATTGTATGAATTAAAAAATTAACTGATCAGAAATGGATCACAGACTAAATATCAGATTATACTATCTAACATCACTGAGAAACTTGTTTTCAGTTGTATATTGACTGTAATAAAACAATATCGGACGTCATCTTGTTTTTTTTTTGCGCCTTGATTGACTAAAACTAAAACACTCCTGATTGACGACTATATAGTAACTGCATTTATTTCAGTTTTGAGCTAACGGTGCTCAGATTGGTTTTATTTAGTTTTTCACAAACCATGTTAATGTCGACTAAACAATATACAGTAAGCTACGTGATGTAGGCTATCGGTTTCAAGCAGCAGCTGTATATGCAAAGTTGTGGCTCAGGTTAAGTTTGGAGGGAATCAGGCAGATCACACATACTCAGGGCGTCACATCAACATCTAGCAAAACACCTACCTGCTCTCTGATTGATGTGAATGCGAAACAGGCATCGATGGAATACACCTGGTCTGGAGAGATTCATTCGTCAGACAATCGGACGTCCTTCCATGTGTCACAACTCGCTCCCAACACTGAGCAAACTGGAAGGGAAGTTCAAACCCGCTGATACCGGGTTGTTTCATTATCCGAGATAAAAAATCGCGAAAATCAAAATTTCCTTCTGATGACTGGTGAAAAGGAATGTATTTAATAATATACCGTTCTTTTCCCAAGGAAAATTCCTTCGAGAGAGGTCAACAATAACAGCCCACATTCACACTTGCCGCGATGTTGCATCGTTTGAAGTTTCGAATTGCACACTGGGCTAATCCTAATATTGGAGTGTGGTTCCGTGCACATGTATATAGGGCAAAGATCATGCATACATTTCAAAGCCGTGTAAATTCTTGTAAATATTAGGGTGGCGAAATCTACCACACACAAAAAAAACGAGAACCTAAGGAAAAAAACGCGAAGTAGAAAAAGAATTGATAAAACAATCGTTTTGCAACCCGTTATTATCATTCCAGAAAAATCTATAAAAGACGTCCTGAAAAAGTTTGAAGAATTTCAGAATCCCTCCTACATGGAATGTGCCTGTTTATTTGGCATTCCTAAAGTTGCTTAGAGAAAAGCGATATAAATATCGGGTGTAACTACATTTTATTGCTTTTAGTGGCGGCAATTTTGTGATGTTTTCCCCAAAAAATTGCCTACTATTTATAGGCCTAATATCAAATTAATTAGATTCGGATATAAATACCAAATTTTAATTGCCAAGATTGTTAATCCAAAGTTTTCGTCCACAGCGTTCCCTTCCCTAACGTATTATCAATAATAAAAGCTAATTCTAAACAAATTTTGAATAGAAAATAACATTTAATTGATGTAGCCATTCTAAAATTGTCCCTATTATACAAAAAAAGGGAACCCTTAAAAAATCAAGCTAAAATCCATGATTTAAGAATTGCAATTATTCGAAAAAACATTTTCTTGCTACGTTCCCTGAATAGCAAATTGAACTACAGTGCAGAGATGTAGGAAAAATTTCATTACTGGTAATGTAATTTTGCAAAAAATAATTAAAGCGATTTATGAAGGCGTTGCAATTTAGAAAAGTAAAAGCACCTTTATACTTACATTGCTTTTAAAGTGAAGAAACTAAATCCCCATCACAAACCCAAACGAAGTCCTGATGTAAACTGCTTCAAATACAAATTTTTGGGCCTCTGGTATGACTTAACATATTTAATATTCCCTTTTTGGGCCTCTGGCGTGACTTAACATATTTAATATTCCCTTTTTACTGGCAGATCTGAAAAGTAAAACCTTGCCAGCACTGCAAATACAGTATTACAAAAACATTAGAAATGTTCTGCTCGTCTTTTGTAATTTTATTGATTTTGCATAGGCCTATTTTTATAATTTCTCCAATCTTAATTTGAGCTAGTGAACTTCTTCCTGCTTACCAACATACACTTTTATAACTTTTATAACGATGGATTCTTTGTCTGGCAAATATAGCGAAAATGACAATAGTAATCTTCTTAATTACAACAAAATTAGTAGTTTTAACACAAATGACATTGGAAATGATGGCCGTGCAAATAACACAATTTCTACAAAAACTCATAGCCAAAGAATTGCAAAAAAAATGAACACTTATTAGCAAACAAGAATCATATTCAGGGGGTTGGTACTCAATATTAAGTTGGTTTTCAAGTAACCTTAATATAGACAACTTCTATTGCATACACTCAGTAGTATTAGGAATAGCTCGATAAATAAACTCAACTGCATGCAAAATAATGCCTTTTAAACGAAAAAAATAAAAAAGCAGCTAAAATGAGGTTTTGATAAATATTTCAAATAAGATTATTCCTTACTCTGATGCAAAATCAGAATTTTGATTCTGCTATCATTATTCAAGTGACAAAACATTCACTAGCTTGTGCACAAAAGTGATCAGGTGTATTGGAAGCAGGAACTTGAACTCACGACGAAAGGGCCCGCTTTAAAACAAAATCAGGGTTACGACAGATTACACATGAAATGACGCTTAAAATAGCGCATGAAACACGGGCCCATGTGGAAATTTACGATTACCAAAACTCCACAGTACCATTTCTTTATGATTAACCCGGTGCATGGAAACGTTCGTTTCTGTACAGCGGTTTCATCAAAAAGGACACGCAAAGACAGTTGTTCTCAAAATACAAAATGATCGACTTTGCCACCTGTCAAATCGAGCAATTATCCCATTATATAAAAAGCCAAGTTTTCATCGAACCTTCAAGAGAAACATCCAATCATTAAAATTTTCATTTAGTGCCACTGTTGAGGGTAAGACGGGTTTGGCTGGCCAGGAGGATAACCGTACTGAGGAGGTTGTTGGGGATAACCATATGCTGAAAATGAAAAATCATCAAACATCATTTCTAAATAGACGAATTCAGTGTAATTTGCAGTTGAAAAATAAGTTATTACCTGGTTGCTGGTAAGGTGCCGAATAAGGATTATAACCACCTGGAACTGGAGCATAAGGGTAAGATGCGTAAGGATAAGGTGCATATGGCTGAGGCATAGGCATGCCTTGAGGACTTAAGGGGTAAGGCATGGAGGGAGAAGGTCCTTGAGGAGGCACGTGAGATGGGGGAGCTGTTGCTGCTGCAGCTGGTGGTGGAATGTTGGAAGGGGGTGGAGGTGCAGGAGTCAGTGGTGCAGTGGTGCCTGCACTTCTTGGAGCTGGAACTGGTGGTGGAGGTCGTGACGGAGCTTGTTTGGGTTGATCTAGAAAGAAAAAGGAAGTTATGAGCACGAAATAAGCATGGCGTAATCACGTTTAATGGGTAAAACGGCTTTGAGCAAACAATGAATGAAATTCAATACATTCAATATTCAATATTTTCAAAAAAAAATTCATTTCACAGAAAATGCTCATGCATTACCCTTTAAACTGCTTGCTTACACGTACATCAATATAAAATAAACGTGGTCATTGTCTCATAACACAATTTACACCAATAATAAATATAATTAACATCGCCCAATCATCATCGTTATATTTTTTACAGTAGGCCCACTAAGCACTATTCTGAAGTGTTTATTACACAGCTAAGATGATAATTTGTAAACTGAGTTTTCATGCAGTGAAAACACTGAATTGCAGCAAATGTAAAATGAAAAAGTGGCAAAAATACATACAGGTGCTTGCAGCTGTATGATGAGCTGGGATATTCGGGGCAGCTGGCCCAGGCTGATTAGCAATCGTTTGCTGCAAATCCCTCATCAATTCCTCTTTCTCAGTTTTGCGGGCAAAACAAAAATCATTCACTTTATTTTGGAAAATTACCAGCAAATGCGTTAGGTCATTGTAAAACTAAAAAAAATAAAAAAATAAAAATAAAAATCAATTCCATTATTTTTCATTTCTGCGAGCTTGTATAATTGTCAAAAGTCCAGAACTTTAACTAAACTACCTTAGTGCCTTCTTTCAAATTTGCGGTTAATTCCATGTAAGCATCATGGGCAGCAGCTATCTCTTTTAATGTGGTTTCTCTTCGTGCTGCACTCTGGTTGTTGTTCTTCTCTTTGCAAAATTCTGTATTTGCAGTCTGCAATAATACAAAACACTTAAATATAGTTACCTTTAATTTATTTAACCTATGATAATTTTATTTGAATCAAAACCGTGTTTTATTTTTGGCCTTTGTGATGTCTGTACATCATGACAATATGAAGGTTGCTTTCATCATGTTTACGGAATAATTTGTACATTTTAATATCAAAAATTACCTGAACTTCAGCCAACAGCGCTTCTTGCTTGCTAACACTTTCCCGGACCTGAGACTGCAATGAACCATAAACCTGAGCCAAAACTTCTGCTGAAATCACAGGTTCGTTGATGGCACCATCCCGCTGTAAGTCGGACAAAAGCCTAGATCCTGCCAACAAGTGTTGGGTTTATTATCAATTTTAGTTTCACTTAAAACGCACAATGACATTACTTACTAATATCAACATTGGCATTTTTCAATTCTGCTTCAATCACGTCACGTTCGGCTTTGATGGTCTCCACTTGCTCCATTAAAGTACGCAAACGTTGAACAACAGAGCTACTTTGAAGTGCCTTTGTGGGATTGGCTGATGGAATGGCACCATGCAATTCATTCTAAAAATTAAAGAAAAATTATTTTCGATAGTCTTTCAATAGTCTTTACAAAATTGAATTATAAATACAGAATGTAGAAACTTACAGGTGCTTTACTCAGAAGGATGATGCCATTTTTGTGAGTGTTGAATTTTTCTCTGACCACGCCATCAGCTTGCATAGCCGTGGTTATAATCTGCCGATACTTGGAAGAATTCACCCGCATTGGTTCAGTTAGCTTTTCTGATGCCATTCTTGTCCACTTTTCTTTGAACTGTGTCCTCAGCTGTGTGTCAGATTGCTGCTCATCATTTAGCATTCTTTCTGCCTAGATAATATCAGTTGTGTATTACATTATTACAAAAGTGTAAGACCATTGATTTTTGTGCACATTTATTCTTTGGTATTGGTTTTCATGGATACTTCATTTAACTTGACAAATTTCCAGGAATTGTTGCATCACTGGACACTACTTCGCTTCATGATCTCCCATTCCAATATGTTCACAACTACAATTGAATCATTTTCGTTGAATTACATACCTCATCGAGGATTTCCTTATTTCGTGTCAAAAGCTCCGGAAGCTCATTAATGAGCTTTTCAATAGCCTCGATGCCACCACTGTCTCGCACGGCTTTGGCTTTATCAGCCAAAGATTGTGGAAGATTGTCTCCAGATACATCTTCTAATGCAGCTGGCAAATTCAATGAAGCTAAAATACTGAAATAACAAAAAAAAATTGCCAATTTGTAAAGGTTAGCCCTTACTTATCGCATTAAAACTTACCTGTTCATAAGTTGCGTTTGTTCACGGAGCTTCCCAATTTCTGTATTTACAATTTCACTTCTACGAACATCAAATGCCGCCAAAGCCTGGTGGACTGGAACGGGAACTAATGCACCAAACAGATCTGGAAATAAAATGGATTAATCGCAAACCGGAAACAATCAAACGTGAACATTTAACAATACAATCCAGGAAACATACCCTTAAAGTTGGTACTTAGCGTTTCACCTATTGGCAAAGCTTTGGCTATGGCTGCTTTACCAATACTTGGCAGTGTCTTAATATCAGGGACCCGCTCATGGTATATGAAATCATTGTCTTTTTTGGCTTCATCATAAGCACGCTGGAATTTATTTATTTTGTCTTTGAAACCTGCTGCTGCACCAGCCCTTGTATCGGCAGTTTTCATTAATTCTAAAGCATACTGAAAAAGGAAAAAGTGAACATGTGATTAGAAGTACAATCAACAGTGCATTTTAAATATCTTAACATATAGGTTTATTTATTTACCGTTAAGCGAGCTAATTCCTCGCCAACATTTTTTTGCGATTTGGCGACCAACGACTGATGATATTCCGCCAGTCCATGATATGCTGTTTGTTTTCCTGCCACGAGCGGTAGCCAATCCTGGATAAAGAAGAGCATTTAAAAATGAGCATACAAAGTTATTAAGATACACAACATTTATGTTACTAAAATACCTTCTCCCAAAGGGTGCGGACAGATTCTTTCTGCATCTGTTTAAGTGCTTCAGCGTATAAATCTTCACACTGAGCTGCAACTTTGGCAATTATGGCATCTTTCATTCGATCTAAATAATCCAAAAGCTTGAATTTAAATTATATTCCAATACAATGTAATTTAAGGGGTATTTAAAATTTATAAATTACCATGAGTGGCTTTACAAAACAGGCTTTCCTGGGCCTGAGCCATCATCAAGGCCGCCAGGGCTCCTAAAGTATCTGGGTTTAAATCAGGCGTTGGTTCTTGTTGAATGCTCGACATTACTGTACTTTTTAAATGGCCAAAGATACCACTTGCCATCTGTGCCAAAATAAAGTGAAAACGCATTGAAACCAACAACACATCCTACAATTACTTAACAGATTATGTTTGCAGACTAATTGTCACCTGGAATAACTTGGCCGCTAATTTAAGACCATCGTCATCATCAAAATTTTGATCAGTTGCAACCTGGCTTTGCAATGCAGCTATGTTGAATAAAACGCATACTTTCTCATAGGCAATAGAAGCAACAGCTGAAAAAAAAATATTGTTTTTAACCATTTGCTCTGAATTTTATATAATCGGTAAACATCTTTCATTCATTCTTAGTTATAAATAATATAATAAGATATTTACTTAATGTCATACGTCCTCCAAAAAATGAGCCTTTATCGAAAGCATCTTTCCATTTAAATGGTATCTAGAATGCACAAAGAAGAGATTTCCATATTGCTTACTGAGGTAATTTATAAGTGCTCAAGGTATGTGCCCAGTGTATGTATTTCTTAATTAAATAAGATGTATAGGCCCTACACACTGTTTGTAATACAATGACAGAATGCACTAAATTGCTTATCCAATAGGTAGCATTTTTAATAATTATATAACATACATGTACTTGGTTTTATGCAAGGTAGGCCTATTTACCTGAATGTCTTGAGGTGGAATTTTCGCTTCTAATGCATTTAACTGGTCATAATACCTAAAATCAAAAATAAATAAATGAATAAATGTGATACAGTGCAATACAAAATTGCATACATAAATCATAAATACACGTAATAATCTATAGGCTTACATACATCACATGCATGTTTCACTTCGAGAAAAAAAAAATGCAATAAATATGAATCTCACATAAGGGGTTGTCAACATTATTTTTGTGGCTCACACTTCTTGCAAATGTCAGGTCATAAGTCAACACATTTAATTGGAAAGAAATTGACTCCTACTTAAGGATAAATAAGGAAATTACAAAATAGGTGAAAAGCCAATCTGATAAAGACTTGACAATACAACTAATAGCATATCCAATGTATAACATATAACCTGTATTTTACAAGGACAAAACGCATAAGCTGAAACAAATAAATGTATACACAAGAAATAATTGCATTCCTGTGTAATGTTAAATAGGTACATGTAGCTAAAAGTACAACTGATTCGCAAATTCAACTTGCCACTGAACAGTAAACAACATCTGTGTACATGTAATCTTCATCCTCATTATGTTTCATTATTGGAGAATAATGTCAACAATCGCATAGCTGTAGATTAGTACTTAATTATGGTCACAGTCATTACCCTGACACCCTGTTACATCTTTTTTGTGGCATGAATTAACCAAAAACGGATATTTTTGCAGTTAAAAGAATAATCCAGTTGCCATTTCCACTTTAGGGTTAAACTGTTATTAAAACTTGATTAGAAAAAGGAGTTCACAATTTACAGAATTAATTTCTAATTTAGGAATACAGGGCATTTAGACCTTAATTACATCATAGGAGGCTATGATTACATTCACCATGGGCAGAAAACTACATTTTAGCAGATTATTTATCTTATAAAACATGCCTAAAATAATGATCAGTCGTTAATGAATAACTTTCACAATCAACTATAGAACAGGTCCTGTGAAGTGGACTTCTTTAACATTCGTTAAAGAAATCTAAAGTTAATAGAGGCAAATGCCCTTTATTCAACCCCCCTCCGATGTTTATTTACAATTGTGGGTCATTGATGTCGAATTTGTCACAGCTGATGTGAAATCATTTTCTTTCAACAGGTGGCTACTAATTATTTGTTTATTGACCTCAAGGAATGGAAGTTAGTCATTTTTTATTCAAATTGCTACCATTTATGAAGAAAGCAACCTTGATACGACGTTTGAAACCTTTCCTTATCTTCGTCCGCCATATCGTGAAAGTAAGAAATGACCTTTTATACCTAATGAACTTTATCCAATTTATTGAACCATAAACCTCGCCTAACCCCTAAAAACAGCTGGTTAGGTTAAAGGCAACCTGACCAAACCAAACAATATGGGTACCTTAACCTGTCTAATATCCGCCAGCCAATTGAAGGTAAATTCTTGCTTTTACAACATGGCGGTGGAATAACAGGAAAACACGTTTGTATTAATCCACATCTACGAAGGTCAATAATTTGTATATTCTAATTACAGTTTTATAGTGATAAGTGTATTTTGTCATACTTTTTTTGGAGTGTATTTTTTTGCTACTGACATAGACTACTACTGACCAGAGTTCAAAAACGGGAGTGTTTAACACCAATGGACAGGTTTTTAATTTAAATTGAAAATGCATTTATCCTAAAACATTAAAAAAAATGCAGCGTTTAAGAATATGACTAAATCGTCGGAGAAAATTACAGACGAGTACTGACATCCTGTTGAAATAAATAACCATTCCAAAGTTTACGGAACTTCATGGTCGTAATTCAAGGAACCTTTTGTTTCAAGATATCGTTTTAAAATTAAACGTGTATCTTCATTATAGTTTCTGTCAAGTCAAAACTCTAATTAAAATTATCGCAACAACACCATTTCCCTGCACTTCTCAACCATTCATATTAAACTGGGCAGCAAACAAATGAACTGATACTGCTAATTAATTGCCATGTAACCTTCGCATCACCTGAATGGGCGTATCGGATAAATTAAAACCAATACACCGATACATTTGTTTGAAAAGTTGACGCTATTCAACAATAGTTTATGGAACTAACATAACACCGAATTATTTGGTCCACGTAGAGAAACATAATTGACTGACCAGATGATTCAGAATCATGCCAAGATTGACATCTCCTGTTGACGTAGCTGTATTGCACTCTACCATAGTAAATAGCGATTGGGTGAGTCAACAACGAAACGGACAAATGTAACAAACTACGAAAATTTCACATTAACTTCAAGGCGTACGAGAGGGATAACATTGTGAAAAATTGATAAAATACCTGAAATTTAAGGTACATTAATTTGCCCTCATACAACCGGTAACATCTTTACTCAACTTGCCTGTAAATGACTTCAAGGGCGCTTTCGTGCTTGTCCAGTGTTTTCCATGTCGCTGTAGTTCGCAGTTTGTTTAATTCGTTGAGGGGCTCAGTGTAGTCTTCAGGATTGTCGGCCGTATTGCAACTACTAGATATAACATTTCTAAGCGGTTTCACTAAATCGACTTCGTACGTCTTTTTGGGAGGAACAGCGAGAAACACCGCCATCTCAAAAATCAGTTGATCTCCGAATGGCCAACGGATGTAGACAAATTTCAAGTGATGTCATATCCTGTTGTGCAGCACTAGCGCCACCTCCTTGTGCTCAGTTTTGAGAGCCCTGTAGTTTGTCTTTCTACTCTGGAAGTGCGAGTAGTGTCACCATGCCTGTAAGTGAAATGTACAATTTTAGTTGATTTTCCAAATATTTGAATGATTTTGCGGTTGTGTGATGTCGGGAGGTTATATATTCCAACAACCTCAACGTTTGTACGATAATGTAGTGGGCATGAAGTGGTTACTTGCAAGTTCATATCTTACCGCATGTTGTTAGTCCTAACTGGCGTCCAGCAAAATGCAATGGAAGGCAAAGCGCCACGCATGTGCTTGAGTTTTCGTAAGGCGTAATTTTTAAGCTCATGTTTTGGTATGCTTGAGTGTTTTGTGATTTCGGTCATGTATGACACGTCATATTTGTCCTATCCGTAATAAAAAGCGCTTTAAAATTGGGTCTTAAATTGATTGCGTTGTTCGGCACTACCTACTGTTTGTAAACACGTTCTAACAAGTTTATCTCCCCAGAACAAAGCAGCAGTATATTCATTACATGCTTTAATTACTGCATCGCAATTAAAACTTCTTCCATATTTGCATCCTGTTGCAGTATTTTACGAAATATGCCAAACGTCGTGCAGATGTTCCTACGCACAACGTGGTGCAGTCAATTTGTGTCGTTACTACCAATGATCCATTGTATTAATCGATAATAACGTTTATTTATGCAGCTAGCTAGAGACTTATTACATCCAAGTGCGGATGAAGAGAGACGTAGGTGCAAGCTGAAGCGGTTAGTGCAGCACCCTAATTCTTATTTTATGGACGTAAAATGTCCAGGTATGTAGACATGTTGTCACTTTTGGTTGTTGATCATTTCAATTTGGTTAATGTATGCCTTTCTTTGACAGGTTGCTATAAAATAACAACAGTGTTTAGTCATGCGCAGACTGTAGTTTTGTGTGTTGGGTGCTCTACAGTTCTGTGCCAGCCTACTGGTGGAAGGGCTAGACTAACTGAGGGTATTTACCTCTTGACATTTCTAACCAATACAGATTCCAATGCTCTATGGTGATAGTAAACTAATAATGCATATTATTTTGTTTCAGGATGTTCATTCAGGAGAAAGCAGCATTAAATATTCACCAATAAATAAATCTGCTCCTCTCCTTCGTGTATCTTTTGCTGCAAACTGCAAGAAAATCGACTGGCAGAATAATGTTCCAACCACCACGTACTCGAGAATGAATACATGTTGTGTATAAACAGTGTATCTTGATTAATTCATACACCTGAATAAAGGACACTTGGGAGAGGACATGGTCAATAGTTTCAAATTTGATTTCATAGAAAATTTGTGGATGTCTTATGTAAGTTATTTTTAAAAAGAAGTTAAAAATAATGTTAATCTTGATCTAATAATGATTGACAGGCTGGCTTATTACTTGTAGTTAATTCATATATTACGAAATA
>JAQIXS010001869.1:0-26274 GCA_034700785.1 Rossiulus vilnensis | reverse complement strand
AAATGGTCCAACGGAGGGCAGCCAGGTTTGTTAAGGGAAACTACCAACATTCGGCAAGTGTGACAGAGATGCTGCACGTAGGAGCTTTCTCCTGAAAATGGGCTTGACCCCCCGACCATATGGCATTTTGTTGTTGACTGTAGGGTACTGAGTTGAATTGAATTGAATCTATAATCACAGTAAATACCTGCCATATAGCAGTAGTCTCTTTTTAAATTAAATTCACACTTCAACATGAAATTACACGACATTGACGTTTGGTAAATGGTACACTACATTTTTTTCATTACGCACTATCGGTTAACTTCGGTAGGAAATACATTTATGCATAATAAGAATTTATGGAAGGGAATCTAATAAAATGCACGAGGGGGTGGGGATAAACTCGGATATAACATTATTTGGAATGTGACCACACTGAAATGCTTCCTTTCACTATCATTTTGACAATAAATACTATTGCATATTCAAACAAGACATCTCAATGTAAAATAACAGATTCAGTTCAATGCTCCATCATTCCCTACTATGCATGAAATTCTTGCTTTCCTTATGAATGGGTTTATCAAACTGGAGCGACTTCTACTTTAACGTGGTTGTCAAAATGCCGAATTCTAAACGCCACGTCAAGCTATATCTGAATTTCTGCAAGCAGCATTTTCACATGTTCGCCACCTTTAAATCGGTAGAACGTTTTTGTAAGCTCGTGCGTGTATACAGACGTGTATACTGTACAGGGAACGCTTTAGCTTTTTATCACATTCTTGGCAAGCCGGGGGGCTTAGTGTCAACTCTTATTACTTTTCACGTGGCCAACTCCTAAAGACCGAAACGACCAGCTTCCAGATTGACAAACCACTACTTGAACATGACATCTCTTACACTTGGCATAGTCCTCATATCAAGTTCACTAGCTGGATGTGACCAGACAGCCTGTTCCATATACATGTATGAATGACATGGAGGTGGTGATATCAGACTTAGAAATATGTACATCGGGGTCGTTCATAATCGGCTTCATGCAAATTTGACAGAACGACGCCAGTTAGTTATTGGTATACAATGTACAGACTTGCCGTATTCGGAAACGAAGCAATATCACTCATTTTGTTATTATTATTATTAAAATTGTTGAAGCTGCTATTGTGAACACATTTCCCAAGGTGGAAAAAGTAAACACGGGTCATAGGCCTATATGGACATATAATATATAACTTACTCCTTATATGGTTGGACCAGAAATTTTGGTCAAAAATGGACAAATGGTCATTCATATCCATATTACATATGTCCACACCAGGAAAATACACAATTCAGCAACTTTATTATATTAAAGTAAAAAAACAATATTTACGTTGACTTGTACATCACACTTGCTTAAGGACGTGAGCAGAAATATGATTGCCTGTAGCAGGAAATCGAATAAAATCAACATACAGGTTAGATAACATTTTCATTACAACATCGTAATAAGAGGTTATTTATGAAGGAAATTTTTAAGTGAAGTATAATTTTAAAAAAAACATCACAAGAGGTCAAATTCAAATTAACAATTCTGCATTAACAAGAAACAATTCACTCAGACAATGTTAAGAGAAAAAGCATACAAGTAAAATTCAGTTGCTCTTTTAATGCTGACTTGTTTTCATGAACTTCTTAAATACACATATTGAATAAAATAATTTTGGTATTTAATATTCTCCATATATATAAATATATATAACCCCAATATACTATATATGGTTGTATCAATCTTTTTGACCCGAGTTAGTATCCTGTGGCCCTACCGCCAGGAAATACATGTACATTTAAATGCCATCGTCTAACAATATACATTAAAATGACGAATCCGACATCATAAACCAAGTGTGGCCAATTTTTCCTCTACCTTCAACGCCAGCGAGTTGGTCTAATCCAGCTGCTCTAGTCTAACCAAATAAACTAAAATTTAGTCAGTTAAAATATAACAACGTAATTATATTTATTATAAATAAATTGTAATGGGTTATGATGAAATCTGAAATATTGCTAGTAAGTTTTATAAGAAGACCCAGCATAAGTCGAAGTTCGGAAAACTTTGCACCTACACTGTACATACTGTATGTGTATATGCAAACACTTATATGCAAAAAAGCCATGACATCGTACGCAGACGGAACATGTATTTAAAACAATTTAACTTACAACAAACAAAGTTTCCGTTCCAGTTTAAAGATGGTATTCAATTATTAATTCTGTAAAGGAAAACAATTTTAGAAGAGTGCGCATAATTTATTACGAAACATATTGGGACATTTTACGTTTAAGGCTAAGAGTCGTTATTCACAATTTATTAGTGCAGCATTAGAGAACGATTTACGGCGAATTTTTTGATAGGCTCAAGAGGCTCGTGCATCAGGGCTCAGCATGCGCTGGAAAGGTAGCAGAGGGTTCTATAATATTAATAATAACCACCTAGCATCTAATTGATATACATTTAATCATATCTTTGTCAATGGTCAAGATGTGACCAATCGTAGTCATAACCTAATTGACTTCTCAGACTGAAATGCGCTGTAAACGTCTAGGGCGAATGGTGTCAAACACAATGAATTGGTATTGTCTTAATTGAATTAATTTGAGTACGTCATTATTTTATCCAAATCAGTTTTCACAAAAATTGCGCCCATCGCATTCCTTTCAATACATGTAGTTTTTATTTCTAAACTACTTTTATTATGGAAATGATGACTAAAACCTTTTATTTTTCTAAAAATTTCGTCTTTGACGTTCCTATCATTAGCTATTTTCATGATTAATTCTGAACACAAAAACAATGTTTAAGCTGGGAAAAAAAAATCGAATTTTGGAACGTTAGGCCCGTACGACGTTATGGCTTGACATCCTGTATTTACAAACAATTTTTTGATTGAAAATCTTTAAAAAATCACGTGAATTTTAGATGCATGTATATATACTGTACACGTGTGTCATATAACATACTGCTTTCACTACGTGTGGTGTCTTTTCTTTATTGATTTGCGAAATTTACCACTTGTCATGTTATTTGGGATCGAAAATAATGCCAAAATACGGACATACATAAACCATCAACAGAGTAACATGCATTAAGTTCCTCGCCTTCATGGTATATGACACAGAAGCAGTTATTTGTATACAGTGCAATAACTGTATACATGTACGAATAGGCTCAATCAGGATCCACCAAAGCGAGAGACAGTTATATTTAACACGAGGGGAACCGCAAAAAATACTTGAAAAGCTAACGTACTGTAAGTTTAACCAAGCATCAAAAGAGAAAATTCCCATCAAACAGTTGAGAGTAAACGGATCATTACTAATTGGATCTGGTGGAATGAGCCTGGGTGTCAACTCAATGTGCTCCACCAAATAGCCCATGCAGTTCCCAATACAAAGATTGAAAGGCCGACTTAGCGGCGGATTTCATTGCCGAGGGAACACACCTTCAGGGACGTTAAGGCATTTTTAAGGTAAAGGATCAGCGAGGGATTTGAAAAAAAAAATCCAACATCCAGTGGAGCAATAAACAATTTGAACACAGAAGCCGAGGTGGCGGACTGGGATTTCAATGATGTTTTAAATGGAATGAAACGGCTGTATGACAGCAGCAATCGAATCCTGGATGATTAAGTTTTGACGGATAGAGGATGGGAGCGTCACTTGGTAGCCATGGATGCGAGTAAGGACGGGAAAATGCGTTGGGGTGGTCAATGATCCAGTGAATCGTGAGGATAAATGTTCCACTTGACCAACATTTGTTACTGCCATTTACGGATCGAAAGCTATACAAAATGACACTATGCATGTTACCAAAGAGCAAATTCATAAAGGTACTGACACAGAATGTTTATATTTACATCATCATTGATTTCATAACTGAGCACAACTCAATTTACGAGCCGAGTTTAATTAATTAATAACCGGTTAATTAAAATCCCTGACGATGCATTTCTTAACGTACATGCACATCATAATTATCTGTACATCTACGGTTCTTGTGTGGTTCTGTATATGAATGCATCGTTTCCAAAATTGGCACCATATCAGCATAATTGAAAAGTGCTAATTGTTTTTAAGAAACAATTTTATTGTTTTCGCATTGTTGCAGTGTCAGTGTGATTAACTGATTTTCCGATTTGTCTGTTTGTGGCTTTTCTGCGTAACGAAATGTCTGTTTCGTCCATCTGCAGTGTAGGCATTGATAATACTGTATTCTGAAAATATTCGTGATGGTACTTCATGTAAATGCCTTTAAAGGTCAACTTTTGAAAACTAGTTCAAAGAAAACTGGGTGATAAATCTGAAATGGACTGCCATCTCTTTAAAATAAATTTAAAAAAAACAACAACTGTGTTTTGGCTAAACACGCGAATCTCATTTCTCTCGTTACTTTACTCAAAATAAATCAAAAGATTGAAAACTATATTCCGTGCCTTTTTGTATTGTCTTAAGTGCCTTATGTATATTGCAAAATACATGTATGTACTGTATATCAAGTTCTAGTGGATGACCACTTGGGAAAAACCTCCGAGAAAATTAAATTTATCATATTCCTAATAAGTAATTGAAGTAAAAAATATGCGAAAACAGGAACGTCCAGTTTTCTTAGGTTCCATTTGAAATTTTAAGGTTAGTTAATTTTTTTGTAACTCATTGGGTTATTCTGAAATTACGTGCAATGTGGAAGATCACGGAGGACGACCAATTCTTCATGGTGAAGAATAAATTAAACAGTGATAATAAGTAATTTGTTAAAAACTGTGTAGCACAAATTGTTGCATAATGGGCATATATCATAATTGGTCATTTTCAACTGCACCTTGGTAAAGCCATACCAAATCAATCAGTGGGCTAACCACAACAAGTCAGTTAACGACATTCTTTATTTCGTCTACGAAAATAACGAGGTCTTTTTACATGTAAGCAACCAGGTTGGGGCTTGGAATAACCTCCAAGAAAACTTGAAGCTAAATGTGCTATTCCAGCTTGGAGAAGCAGATGGCAGGCAACGTTCCTGGTTGCGTTTTTTTCCCCTGCACAGGCTCTTGCACCACCTTTTCATTGGTTACAGCAAACCAGAGCCACGACCTGAAGATTTTTTCATTTCTTCCCCCGAATAAAATGTGGCACCGTGCATTGTCATCAAGCCGTAAGTACGCGTAAAAAGCAATTTCGTTTCACCGAGGCACCAGTAACTACAGCCGGGCATAATTAGCGAAATGTAAGGAATAAGTTGTGGAACGCTCCATCAGAGCATGTGCTCGGAAGACGCGAGGCGCCATGTTTTTCGGTGGCGGCACCACAATCGCTGTTCGCTGCCATTCAGCGCATTGTATGGCCGTCAACGACAGAAATTTTGTTGACGGCAAGCAAAACCAGTTTCACGGTTGAGATATGATGGCGACAAAAGCGAAATTGGTTATAGTTCTTGCGGTTAATTATGTTTTATTTAAGATGCAGACAACACACTGGCCATTAAGGTGGTCTCGTTTCTAACTAGAAAATGCAGGTACAGCCCTGCTCTTTCCCTTGGCACCAGCACAAAAGATAAATAGGGTAAGCGTGAAATATTGCTCATGGCCTGTCTTGCCAATGCAGCCAAATCACCACAGCAGCTTCCTAAGACGAGCTGAAAATGAGAGGTGGGGGCTCGGGAGGGAACTTCATTTTCATTTAGAACCTCCATTTTTTAAGCCTCAACCTCTTCTTTTGACAAACTCGACCATAAATTCACTTCGCCATTTTCCGAGGAAAAGACAACAAGCTATTTACGGTGACATCTGCCTGCCATTTTTCAAGCGAGATGCTGACAGTCTCCCGGACACATTATCTTGCGAGTGGTAAAACTAGTATGAAAAAAGCATCTTTTTTTCAAAAACCCTTTTGTATTCATTAATCAATGTTCTTAACATCAACTGTCATGGCCGCCAATATATCTAGCGTGCTTTCCAGCAGCAGAGACAGCTGCAACTCCACCAGTCACACGTCCAAGGTCTAGAAATAAGCACACTGCAGGGAAGCTGAAAAATCAATGCCACGTTTTATTTTAAACCTGCTAGCAAAATTCTGGCACCAATCATTTATCTTAAAAGATCCCCATTCTATATCAATCCTGAGGAGATTTTTGGAACATCACGGCTGACAAATCACGCAACTTCAGTCGATGCTGACTGTCTGATAGGAATTGCTGCGGTGATTAACGCTTTCAATATTTAAAGGGCATCACTCCTTGACGCCTACCATGTGCACGAACAGGCCAATTAATCAGCTGTATTTTGTCTTAAACCTGAGGCAGGTAATAAACTTATGTTTAAAAATGTTCTTGTTCAAACCCTAGCTACTAAGGAGCATCGTGAATCCTATAGGCATTGACAAAGTAAATTGCGCGAACCACAGTTTAATTATTGGGATAACATAAATGCATTTCAATATACAATATTCGAGTAATAACGACTTGCAATGCCGTGCACAGCATAATGTATGCATTTATTTTTCTTATCAAAGCTGCCTTCCAGACTTACAATGAGTTAGCCGTCAGCCTATTAAACCAAGTTTATACGTGGAAAACCATCACCTTAAGTATACATACATATCTGGGTTTGTTATGATGTCTGATTTCGGTTCTGACATGTTTCAGATAAAATTAAACGTACATGTAAGTCGGCATACGATACAAAATGATAGCCCATAGCACCTGTCCATCAAAATCATATTTGATGATTTTATGCTGACAGCAACACTAAGATATACGATTGTGATAGCAGTTTCATTCCCGCGACGCTCGTAATATTCACAATAAAAACAACAAGCACCATAGTAGTTTCGAAAATACAACGTGTATTTCCTAATCTCATATTTGTTAGCTCAGGTGTCACAATTTCCGATGCGCAGCAATAAGGTTCGCCTCTACCAAAATCAACATTACTCACTGGAGCGTGTAAGAATATGAGAACCTTACAGTATGTGTACAATACGTTTGGTGATAACAGTATTGCATCATGAACGCCTTTCATGTCGATATTTTTTTTTTCAAAACAAAAAATACATGTTATTTTCAATTCATAAAATAACTACCTATATTCATAATTTATTGTCCATATCGTTCATTAAAATAAAACAATACAGTATAGTACAAGAGTTAGTCAGGCATTTGCTCGTTTTCTGCTTTTTTTTTTTACAGTATTTTACAGTGCATTTTACAGCAGTGTTTCCGCATCGAACAGATTAAGCCTTCATGGATTGTGCTAATATAATTAACGAGCTGGCATCTTTTCCGAATTTTTCAAAAATCTTAGTTCGCACGTATGCAATTTTTCGGAATTTCGGCCTAGGGTCCCAAACTGACATGTGTCAGTTGCAGTTTTCTGTAATAGACTTTCTAGCTCTTGTAATTTCTTCACCAGGTTTTCAACCTCTTATTTTTTGCACAGGCCGTTCTGTAATTGCAAGTTACTTTTTCAAAAATTTCTTTACATTTCAGGTTGAGCCAACCTGACAACCGTAAGACATGACGGGCGATCAGCATTTTTGCTATCAATTGGCCTATTTTTTGCTATTTAGTTTATGTGTATTAGATGTAACTAATATGTGGAAAACGAACAATGTGTGGCAAAAAAGTATTCGAGAACAAGAAAATCCAGAACGAAATTCATGAAACGATCAGCTTGTTAAAGCAAACAGTAATTATTCTGCAATACTGAACATGTCAATCATAGGGAAAAAATATCGGTATAACAAGCGGAAGAGAAGGCCCTGAAAAATAGGAAACGAACTAAAATCTTCCGAATTATCTCAAGGTTCATTTGCATTTGGCTTATTCCTTTTATCATATAAGAAAACGACAAGGATCGGTTGTTTATGTTCTCACTCACACCAGATGATAATGGCATGTTCATGAATTAACGAACTTGGTAATTCCGCCTCAAGGTTGCATAAAAAATTGTTTCAAACACACGCAATTTATAAAGAAATATTTCCCGAAAATAATGGATGCAAACAGGTTTGCAACTAAACCTTAGAAGAGATAAATGGTGTTCCAGATTTTAGCAATACACACGTACAACTCCGGACATGCCAATAATTACAATTTTTTAAATATACATTCTCTAAAGTCAGTAAATTATTTACAAAACTTTTTTGAAGCAAGTCCAATTTCCCATAAATAAAACCCGCGTGTGTATAATGAGAATGCATAGTGTGGTAAGCAATGAGGTACGCTGCATGGTTTCCACTTGACTTACAAACAAAGAAAAAAGGCCTCCTACAACAAACAAATCCCTTCAAAGGAAGGCGCGACATTTTTTCTTCGTTTTCAGCTAATGATCAAAAGATTTTTACCGAAAAAGCGTAACAAGAAAGAGTACAGCGCAAAAAAATGAGTGTTTGCACACGCATGCTTCGAGAAACAGTTTATAAGGATTTGAAACTTAATGAGTTGTTTTGTTGGTCTTTAGATTGCATGAGGCAGCAACATCCACGGTTTCAGGGAGGTTATCAAGAGCAATTAAGAAGACAATAAGTGGCCCACCTGTAATTGTAAGGTAAAATGCACAATAGGTTAATGGAAAACCACACTGTGTAGCCAGAGACTTAAAAGCCGCAGAAAAAAAAACGTGGCCGTACTGAGAATAAACCTCAATGACAATATGCCAGACAATGATTGATGGGAGGACAAGTACAATGTGAACTAATATTTTGACCCTGTGTCGGTCGGCTTCTCATGTGTGAAATGAATGGTTAAGATGGATTACACATGTTTAAATTTGATCATCTCGCCTTTTGAATGAACCGAAGTACATGCTCTTTCCAAATTACGTATCATTATTCTCTATAAGATGTCTTAAGAAGAACTCCCCGAAACTCATTACTGATATTAGAAAAACACAAAACAAACCGCTGCAAGTGTTGCTACCATTCCCACACATTTTTTTAAAATCGTATTATCGCGAGTATGAACTATGTTTAGATCCTAAACCCGCGTTTGTGTTAGCGAAATCTTCCTTTTCTGCCAATCATTTTTGAATGTTGGAAAATGTCCAAGAAATACAGTAGTTTATTTGGCTTTTTGGTTGCGTACACAGACCACAATTTCCGCCTAGATTGCCAGCAGACGTGTTATTTGGGTGAAATAGAAATTAGACAACAAGACATAAAAACTAAGATAAAAGAGTGCATTTTTTAAGCATTTCAATTCCAAATTTAACCGTACATAGCTGCTTAACCAAGACACGACGATAAATTAGCGGCCAACACGACATCTAATGGAAGTGAAAACACCGTGAACTTTCCCTCGCAGTAATTGACCGAAAATAACCAGAAGCCTTCTGCACAAATTGCCTCGTATTTTACATTGTACAGTTTCTGTTTTGAACCTGCACACAAAAACACATTCAGAACGCACTCAAATGTTTGTTGATGTCTAAAACAGCGAATTACGATTATTGCAGGGTGTGTTGTTAATAATGCTAAGTTATGGCTGCCAACGGGAAGGGAGGGTCCTAAGGCAAAGCAAGTGACTTCTCATCAGCCAGAAAATGTCTGTTTGAACGGAAAGCTTTATTACGACATTGGAGATGTCATTTTGGAATGTTAGTACGAGTTGAAGGAATCTTCATCCGGCACATTTCGAGTTTAGAACAGCTCCCCTGAATATCCTGGCCAGTTAGTTCAGATCTGTAGACGCTTCGGCATGAATGCAGGGCGAATAGAAAATTACTTTAAAGAGTAATTACAACTTTGACGTGTAAGTTTTAGCTGAAAAAACCCTCATCTAATTTCATTCCGTTCCAGATTATGTGCTGCTAGACTGCAATTTTTTCGTTGGCTATTTCAGTTACTGAACTAAGAAGTCTGACCTCTTGCTTGACTGATTACCAGAGAGCTATACTTAGATAAAAAAGGAACGTTGAAGGCCCAACCTCAGGATTTTTCTTTGATGTTTCACCGCTGTCAATTTGTGTGGTTTCGCGCAACAGCCAAGTAGTGTGAGCTCGTCAAGTGATGAAAGATGAGCGTTCAATTTTTTCACTGTTATTCTTACATCAGAAGAGTAAATGTGGATGGAGGTAATAAAAAAAATGTTGGAAGGAAAAAGAGGAAATGGGAAATAAAAACAACTTTAAAAACAAATGACGTGGCATAGCTCATGGCTGTACCATTGGGGTTTAAGCCCTCAAACGTTGGAGAGTGATTAATTATAGGTCATGTGAATATATGTATTGGAAGAACAGCTAATTAATGGTTACAAGCTGAACAACGTATCAACCGTGCCATTATGCCACCATATCAAAACACATTTTATACTAAACATTATTTTCGTTTTGACCGAAACTGGTTGCAGGAATTATAATTCGTATGAAATATTGCCAAACTACTACCGTGAATGCATGACAAAAATTTCAGTACAGAATACAGATTAAACTTAAGTGATGAGCATTTGCAATCGACATTGATGATATCATTTGAAATGGAACATTAAGTTTAAGGTTAATCTCCCACAATCAAGCGAAATATTATTACACAAAAATCTGCTCATTAGAAGACGTGCATTTAAATAAATGTACTAAAGCATCATTGCTTCGTAAAATTAAAATATAACAAATATAAATATAAAAAATAAAATAAAAATTACGATTGCTTTTATTACTCTCGATTTTTCTACTTGGCCAACAAAGCATAACCGTTTACAGAAACAGTTTGCCGACCCCTACTTCTGCAGAACTATGCATTCAACATTTGACCGAAACATACCTTTTTCATTATCCAAATTTACACTCAGTTGCGCAAAAGGGGGCACAGATGGCGCTGGGATCATGTAGTCTTAACCATTGTCAAGCCCAACCAAAGTAACTTAACTTTGGGCGTCATCTTGTTGTAGTAAACCCTGTTAGTCTGTTACAAATGTAAAAAGTATCCATTGCGAACTTTTTAAAATAGCCATCCTTGCGTTCGACCTGCAATCTTTTTCCTTTATAGGGCTATGCACATCATCTTTGTTCTACAGCCGGTTTTGCAGCCTATAACACATTGATGGAAAATTTACGACCAGTACAAGCATGCAGATCTACAGTATGTGTAAGACGGAAATGCATGCTCGTAAAACGAGTTCGGTTAGCCTTCATGATAGAAACCAATAAATTTACAATGTAACATATTCTTTACAGGCAATTAAAGTATGTCGAATAGAAATGCGTGCAAAAAACGCAAGCACGGAATGTATAATATGGAAATATTTAGACGAATAATATCATTCAATCGCGTAGTTATCAAGCGCATGAATCACATTTATTACACCGCGTACAAGTAAAGGATTTAAATTTATATGAATAACAAGCACGCCAAAGTAAGTCGGCTATACGTGTATGTTAGCTGGTTATTTCGGGGGAAAAAAACAGAATATCCGCAGCCAACGTTCATGAGGCCAATGTCCAGCAACACGCTTACTTCGGATACTTTGGGAAACAAAGCACCAAAACCACAAATGATGATCAGCTGGCACATTGTATTATGCATGCAACCAATAATTAAAATATGGTGAGGTTAGCATGCATCTACATATAAAAAGGGAATAAGCTGGTATGACTTCTATCACTTTTGCTCAATCCAGAAATAATTAGACCGCTCTTTACACAGCGTTTCTTTTTTATGTCCATGACTCGTTATAGGGCCTATTATGTTTCATTAAACGGCCAAAAATAATGTAACCTTATGTTTTCTAAGACAAATACGTCAAAGTACATGGGAGGAGGCGTATGAAAGCATTTACATGTAGTTCACTAGAATCTCCAATGGTCATTCTCTTCCAAGAGATGAGCAACTCAATAAAATGAATATCGTATTTAAGAACTAGCTTAAAGGCCAGTGACAGCAGTCCTGCGAATCTTCAGACTATTCAAAATTTTTGTTATAAGTATTTTTATCTTTTTTAATTTTGTTTAGCGTCTTCAAAACTATGTAATGGAATATTAGTTTGAAATTAATAAAATTTAAATTTATACATTTCCAGCCAACAAATTAAATGATTTTCTATTTTTTAAAAATGATATTAGGAACGTATCCTATTTAACGTATTAAGCGAGGTTAAGTATTTTCATTTCAAATGGTTAATCTTTGATGCAAATTGATCATAACGTTTACTTTGACATTTAATGCATTTGCGCGTGGACATAAACATAAATTTTAGAGTTTTTTTGATCAAAGCGATGTTTCAAAGGCAATTTGGGGGTTCTGCGAACCTAACCATGGTGAGCTTAAGAAAGTGATTTAAAGTAGCTAGCGAATCGATTGATATGCTAGATCAAAATCATCCCGGATTACTAGGACATTAGCCGGACATTCATAAGTGTAGGAGCTCCTATTCAATTTTGTTGTTATTTTCGTGTATTTTTCAATGAATTCACCATGATGAACTGTCAAAGGCTTAATTTTGCATTTGCTTAAATTGGCCGTATTAAAAGCAATAATTGAGAGACAATTAAGATCTCAGAAATTAATACTATTTGATAGAATGCATGTAATTTAAAATTCGATCACAGGGTTTCCCACGAATGGATTTAAGTGCTAATCAACAATTTTAAATACGATGATTTTCGGAAACACAGTAATCCGAATGGTATCGAATAAAATAATTGACAATTTTTAAAGGAATGGTTTATGGACAAGCAGCATGCAGTTTAGACTACGTCTATGACCACACCACCAATCACCCATATTTTCTTCTCAGATGCTCTCAGATGAAGAAAAGGCAGTAGTTCAATAATATGCTAGTGAGTGAATCTGCAATTTATAAATTGCAATCGTGAACAATGTACACAAGCATTACGCTATAGAGAAGATTAATTTTATTATAAAATTCAAATAAAAAATATATAACAGCATATAAACATAATCCATAGTATTCTCTACACGCAATTTCACTTGAATCTGAAAAGTTTATGTGCCTAACAGGTAGTGCAATTCAAGTTTTATTAATAAATCATTAATATAATTCCGCCTCATTTTATGAATCTATTTAACGATGTGAATTGCAGTAATAAAACTGCTTTTTAGTATACTTCTCAATAAAAGCCATTATATTATACCACGGCAACGCTTTTAGCTTCCATTCTACGATATAACATCATGGACTTTATTGCTTTTATTGCATTTACTTTTCCCCAGTTGTCGGCCATATTTTATTGCCAGAAATATATTTCGTCATGTAGTGGTTTTTTTGTTGTAATGGTTGCTGTCGACATCATCATAAAGCGGGTTCTGTTAAAAGCAGTAATAACTCTTGATTATTATTACTAGACTTTTGTTAGTTGTATGGTGCAAAAAACAACAACACTATGAAAAATTATATTTGCCACACTTGTATACGACCTCTCATTCATATTCATTAACAACGTCAATAAAATCATTTATAAGACTGTATTTGTAAATTGCACGTTTGTTTAGGTCAACAAAAATGTGTACACATTTTGTATTAGCAAATAAACGTCTTAAAGTCTATACGTGTGCATTTATTTTATTTCGTAATTATAAACAAATCTGAACACTTGACTAAAATTCTGAACAATAAGGTGCATAAAATAGTTCAGTAAGAACAAAATTGCGAGCCTATTTTTCTAATATTAATATTTGAAGATATTGGAAAACCATGAAGTCAATTTCCCTTTCAATGAACATTTTCCAGAATGCAAAACGATAACCTCTGTCTACATGTACATGTATGCTACATGAATGTGAGTGCATGCTATGATTATAATTAATCCATACTCTGGATCAACTTAATTTGCTATTCAACATAAATACATTCATTTGAAGGTTTATAAGTAATTATAATAATCTTTTGCTAAAATATACAATGTACATGCACATTTACTATAGCAAAAAGGTACCCACTCGTGAAGCACGTTTAATTTACGTTTAAATCGTGAAAAATGGCTCCGTTAGACGTTTCAGCTGCTGAATATAAATGTCACGCAGAAATTTCACCTCATTTTATTTGATTTAAACAGAGTTTGTGTACATACCTGGCAACGGAAGAGATTATAAATTTATAAAAGAATGTCACCCATTACTGATACACAGTACATGTAGAGTTTACGTGGGCACAGTTGCGAATTATGGAATGCAGGCAAAGGAATGTCGGCCATTTCGGGATTTGACATAAGAGATTTTCAAAATAGAGGTAATATATAACCGTTTTATAAGGCATTCTGGTCACATCAAATGGCAAATTTAACGAACTTTTAGCATCCCTATTTTTGGTACGAAGGTACCGACACATGCAACAATTTATACAAAAAAGTGAATTCGTTAACTTCATGGCAAATTTTTCTCAGGAAATCTCAGGAAATGACGTGAAGCCATTTTATAAATATATGTGCCAATTAAATAAAAATATAAATCTGGTTCTTTTTTATTTTATGTTTCGAACAGTTCGCTTTATACATCTAAAACTCGAATTGATGTTAATGGCCATAACATGTACATGTACTGAAGATCTTTGGAGTCAACCATTTAAAATATAAATTTCAGATATACAAAATTAATCACAACAAAGGAAATGAGGCGAACAGTCCACTAAACCTAATACACTCATACCTCGCTTTACGGCCTAAATAGGTTCCTGGAAAGTTGGCTATAACGCGAACTGCTTTATAACGAAACGTGTTTTACATACAAATCTATATAAATTACATAGGATACATTCCAAATCTCATTTAAAAAGTTAAAAAATCCCTTAAGTTGTTAGCTGTAACGTATAAATTTAAAATTCATTTAATTTCAAACTAATACTCCACTGCATAGTTTTAAAACACGCAAAACAAAATGGAGAAATAAAAACAGGCTTCGTCAGAAGATTCGTATGACAACATTGCTGTCATTGGCCTTAGCTGAAGTTAGCTAAAAAAGAGGTTGACCATTGAAGATTTTAGTGAACTAAAAATTCTTCCATATACCTCAAAGGCACATGCACTTTCACGTACCACCATGAGTTTATTATGAAAGAATCATTTACCTTTTAACAATTCTTAATATAATGAGCACACTTAAACTAATATTTTTCACGCTTGATAAAGTTAAAGACAAATATATCTGTTATGTATGATATGTATTATTTTTGGCCGTATAATGAAACATGGTGATATAGGCACACAGGGCCGTTAACGAGAAACACCGTATATAGAGCGGCTGTATAGCGAGGCATGAGTGTACGAAAGTAACTAAAAAATAAAATAAATCAAATTGTCACCATTAGCCTAATTCATACGTTGTCTACAGGTAAAAGCTAAATGCAATTACAAAATCAAAAATTCGGTTTAATTTTACCAATGAAAGGCAATATTTTGCCTACAAACACATTTGCTGGTATATACATGTACACAAAAGTAAAATATACACGTGCATCAGTTTTGCCCTAACTTCATGAATCTGTACTTTTTTTCTTTCAATTTGTGCTGACTCAGTGCGTGAATCTGCAAACTGAACCATATGCCTGAAAAAAAAATTGAAGAGCTAACATTGCGTCACTTTTTCCATCTCAAATTAAAGACGTTTCTCCGCATTCAGGCAAGTGTACCATGAAAATCTTTGCAACCCAACGATATATAGCCAGCCTATTTGAAATAATGAAGTAAAAATAAGTGGAAAAAAGCACGAAAGTAAATAACAGCAACCGCAGCCATCTAATGTCAGATGTAAAAGTAAACAGGCGGCACAAAGAGGCTTACTTTTCGGGTTTTCTACTCATCCTCCAAAGGTCATCACAGAATGTATTTTGCAACACTGCTGAAAATAAGGATATATTTGAACAAGGGTACCGACTCATTACGTAGGCTTATAATTTGCCAACAAACATAGAAAACACACATGTGATTAAATGACCTATTAATGTGGTTATTTCACTCGACACATGAAATAAGTATGATTTGCACATGAAATTTGACTTTTCCAAATCATAAATCTATACAAGCTAAATAACAAAATTAATTTTTTAAAAAATCAATTTTTTTAAAAAAGTTTGGTTCCAATAAAAATACAAAATCACGTAAACTAATGAATTTATGAAAATTCGCCCTTTATAACACTATGCATAGGAGCAATTATATTTTTAAACAATTATAATCCCTTTTGTCAACACGCCGCGCCGTATGGTAGCCTTTAGTTTATGAATTTCCCTTAAAGCGGCAACAGCTGGGGTCAAATATGGCACACAGAAGTTATGTCTAATGGATACCAGTTCTTCAACCACTCCACCCACCCATCAACAGGGATTAGAAATGGCACTGAACATTCTCTCCTTCCTTTCCTAGTATTTCTTGAAATTGTCCAAGGCGCCTTCCTCGTATTTCCTATTTCCATCCTCCTAGTTCGAAACAAGGTTCTTGACAATTACGGCATTTCCGAATAAAACTTAACACGACACAACAAACACCTCATAAAACTGCCAATTGGAGCTTTTACTAAGGAGAACATAAGTTATTATGGAGCGCTGTTTCACTCACATTTCGCCGTTGGAAAATTATTATCCCATAACTCTCTTGGTCAGCAGATACATTGTATATACAGTATATAACCCATTTCAAGTGGCTCTCACTATTACCTTATACTCGCCACTGTAGTAGCATATTGCTTAGCATGTTACTAGCTGAACATGAACAGCGAATTTGTTTCTTTGACGTGGTGAGGGCCTTGAGCTACAGAACCTCCGCCTTGGATTAATTCGCCACTGTATGCAGTTCTACTAGAGGAGCGTCCCATTAGATGTCAGTAAATACGTGTAAGAACACGCATGCATAAATGGTGATAGACAAATGTTATAGGTACATCTTTTCATTTCAGTCTTACTGACATGATCGCATTTTGCATGTGCTGTAAATTAACTTGATAGTACTGTTGCTGTTTGCATTGTCTATCCTGTTTGTAATGTAAATGAAAGAGAAACTCGCATTCATAAATCATAAATTCCCACGACATATAGCAGATAGCCATCAATTTCGTCTGCAGAATTATGAATATACCGTACAACTCAAACGGCTAACATCGCCTTTTGTCATGCTTGCCTTAGTACACACTTAAAATTTCATTCTCGTTTATTTCATTTGCCAACCATATTTCCGATTTTTATCTATAGCTGGTAGTTTGTGAATAAGAAAAGCGTATTTTAGCAATTTTATTTCATACATTGCAGCTACAAAATTATCTCGAATTTTGTCTGATTAACACTTTCAAAAAAGTTCAAACTATATGTTTAAGGTACGTCTAGGTACATCAAAGCACCATGCACAGGCATCATCAGAACATTTCAAAAAGAATATAGAAGTAGTCTTTCTAAGCAACCTTTATACATACTGTGTCTTTGTGAAGAAACTGTCAAACATATTTGTGTGTGTACAAATTTACAAGATGGGTGGAAATATTTACATTTTCTCACCATCTCTTAATTCACAAAAAAAACAATTTCTAAATTAACACCCATTTCCCTTCACCTCCCTCCTTTTCCAATTACAACTCAAAATCGCATTTTCTAAAAAGTCTAAACAGTCATTGCATTATAATTAGAATGCATATACTAATCACGCAATAACATATTGTTTAATGCAATTGTTAGCGGGATGTCAACGTGTCTTTATAGATTTTGGCAGTACAGTATCACGCGGCTCTTGAGTTGAGACATCTAAAGGACAGAAGACAAATTCGTAGCCAATCACAAAAAATGGATTGAATGTCCATTTAGACTGTAAGATTTATATAACTATAAAATCCCTATTATATGTACGCAGTAAAGTAGCTTTTGTCGTTGAACGTTGCCAACATCGTTTTCTGTCAAACTTCCCATAAAAATGGCTGCCAAAAATATTGGGTCGTTATTTCTGACTTATGAAATAAAAATAAGCGCCTCAGATCGCAAATCACGAAGACCGAATGGTATCAACCATCACATCTTTCAAGAAATGCTCGTCCATCTTCCTTTGTTTAATTCCGGCATGGTCACTTATACTATAGCCAGGATATTGAGAAGATAAATCGACTTTGATGCATCATTCATAAATAAATCAAGCCGGAGGATGACAAGTGTATATTTTTCACCATTTTCTTCGATTTTTGCATCGTAGCTTACACAAAAAGCAAACCGCGTGTTACGTGTAATAGCCCATATATAAAGCTCAACAACAAGCGAGGCAAAATTCCCTTTACAGCATTACCAAAAAAGGGCTTTTTCTTCGAAAGAAGATCGCGTTGGCTCCGAAATAAACAAGAACAGGTAAATTAACATTGGTCATTACATTAAACAGTACTCTCCCTTTATAAACAAGCATACATACCTCGACGTAATATTATTCAAATATAACCAGTAGTAGCAGTTAATGGAACAGAGATAAAAGAAATGCAGTATTTGCATAGCTTGCAATTTTATTGAAACTGATATAAAAAAATGCTAGACAATGCTGGATTTCATCTGGATCACCATTTGGAATGTGTTCACCTTTAAAACAAGAAGGATAACACAAAAGTGGGCTTTGTTGTCGCGTCGCCCATCAGCTGGGTAATTGTGCTTCGTAATTTCGTTCTGTTTTAATTATTAAGTGTTTCCAATGTTTGAATACTAAAAATAGCAAGTTAGCCACAACAAACGCCCAATTGAAGCCGAGCGTATCTTTATAGTCACAATTTTAATTGGTGTACCACTACATGTACTTGACATTGTGTTTGAAAGGTTCCAAGCTTATTCTTTGCAATATGCTTGAGCATCATTTTCTTCTTTAAAAATCAACAGAGAATAGACAGGAGGTCAATGAATAAAATTATTAGAATACAGTATTTAGTCCTATCCTTATACATGTATTCTAATTTAAATTAGTAGACACGTTGGCCCTATTTCTCTGATTGTTACATCCCCAAACTTTAGAGCATCGAGAAATGTAATGCAATTTACATTGTACATGTATGTACTAATTAGAATATTGGAACTCTTAACCTAATTGAAGAAAACGAGAACAAATTTAACCCTCAAATTCCTTGATATAGTAGGTCTACAGAGTTTGATATTGAATGAAAGTTGTTAGAAAAACAAGTTTATTTTATCATCTTTGCATATTACATGAGGTCTATCCAGATGTAGTCAACTTGTGTAGTCATTTTTGGCGTCAAACCAAGGCAGAATCAAGCGAAATCGTTTATCGGACAGTAAACAAAATAGGCATCCATAAAAACAATCAACAATTGCTTTTTCGTAACTTCTAGGAATGCGGCCAACATGTTGCCTTGCAGAAAAAAGTGCATTTTGCATAATAATTTACACGCATGCAAATGCTAAAAACAACGCAATGATGATACGCACACATGCACAGTGAAACAGTTATCTAACTAAAAAAAATCATTATTTAAAATTCGTGAAGATGTTAAATGCATTAATACAGTATTTTACTTAACAAAATGTTATTTGGATTGAATTTTCAGAAACCTATCACGTAATCGATAAAACTAAAAATTAAAAAGGCAATGCTCCATTATTTTCTATAGATAACGAACAACTCCATTTATTCAATAATGAACAAAAACGCCTTACCCACATTGTATTTTGATGTTTTCCCATGCGTGTACATCGCTTCTTTGCAAGTCAGTCAGTCAAAGCAGGATCATTCATCTATCAACCCACCGTAATTTAATTTTCCTGAAGTTCTCCCTCACGGAAGACGTTTCCGTCTCCCCATCATGGTTTAACAGGGCTATTTTCATCCTCATCAGTTGAAACAGAACCAGCTGACAGAATTGTTGAGAAATAATTCATCAGGCAAATCATTTTCATGCAACATTTATAACACTCGAAAAGGAATAATGGTCAATCTCATGCAAAATTGACTTTCACCAATATGTATAATTGATTCTAGTCCGTCGTATTGGCAATTAAGAGAACCTGGTGATCGACCTGATGATACAAAATGCAGCACCCTTCATGTCCAAGCATTCAGTCAATTAGTGAATGTTTTTGTTAAAATACAGGTAGAACTAAATTTTACTTACAGAGAATTGCTTCAAATAGCAATAAATAACCCAATAGCAAACCAAATTTAATTACGGTATACATTTTCCTTAGCTTGTTTAACAAATCTACGAAAGCTCATGCTAATTGAACTACAGTGAAAAATGGCTGTAGTGACTACCCAAGGGTCCGGACAAAATCGGTCACCTTAGTCAGATAGTCAATGTATCGAGAATCTTTTTAAAATCAATAAAAACAATTTTTACTCAAAATTTTTAAGCTGAAAACAAAGATGACTATCATCACTTTTATTTAAAAATTACAAGTACATATTTTTACTAGGTTCTTAACTTAAGATTTTATAATGATTCCTTCAACAGAAGTTTGAAATTTGAGGTCGCTGCTGCCATACTAAAGTTACAAGTACATTGTACATAAAATTAATTGTTACTTAAAAAGATCATTGTAAATTTTAATTAGTAAAGAAAACGCCAATAGGCCCAGAGGCCTCTTAAACAGTATGAAACTTACATCCTGACGATACAATTTTCCGAATAGTTGAAACAATTTACAACTTGCTATGGTTATGCAGTTTAAGGGAAATTTAGCTGTCTAAGGTGGGTTGCACACCTACAGTAACTGACAATTGTGAAACATCAGTAGCTAACTTTTGCTAGATACATCGCTGCACACATAGCTGGCATTTGTCGGCTTGAAATACATGTATATGGATCTAGCAAAGGTTAGCTACTGATACTGATGTCAACAATTGTCAGTTAGGTATGCAGCCTGCCTAAAGTGTATTCATGCGCTGATGCGCATTTCCTCAACTAAATACGCGAACTTAAGAGTGAATTTATGCACAAAGAACCCTCAATATATCGAAAAAAATCAACATTAGCAGTATAGGCTTTCTCAAGGAACCCTAAAACATCGGTCAATGTAAGCAAGTGGTCAAAGTAGAAAGGTGGTCAATTTGCCAAGTTTCACTGTTCAAATTTTACACTACACTTTAACGTTTGATACTCGAGGCTACTATAAGAATTCTTAATCACACTAGCGTAATAAAATAATAGTCGATGCCACAATGTTGCGATCCTGCCTACGAATAACGTACTACATATACATATACTGTAGTATTTTGAAGAAATTCTGGGAAAATTTATAAGTAACCCAAGAACTGTATTAGAATAACGCACTGCGATCCAACCTTAAGAAAACCTTACAATAATTATGATGCGTCCATGAACTTGCTTCAAACATGCATTGAAGTTAACTTAAGGTTTCAAATACTTTCGCAACCTATTATAACATCATAGTGGATAATCTAAATTGTTATTAAATTGCGAGTCATTACAGATGACACGTTTTTTTTTTGTTAAAAAAAATTAAGAGTGCTTTACATCACATCTTTATCATCCTCAAATTACGATAATAAGAAAATTATAGGCTACTTAATGATAATTATGGCCATTTCAAAATGTCAATAAAACACAAGTAGCCTCATGCGCAATTAGGAATAGTTGTTATAGGAACGCGATGTTTTTCCGTTCGTTTTGGGGCTAAATTCACTGGAAAAAACAGGTCGTGAATAATTGAAGCTATTCACCTGTCTCACTTCTCATAATTGCGACAAATTTCAAACAGAATGGCTCAATGGCTTAATCAACTTACATTATCTGCTTATAATATGGCATGTTGCGTATGGATTTGATGCGAGCATATTAACCAATCTATCAAATAGTTCGACTTAACAAAATAATGTCGTGAACTTGTAGCTTTAATTGTAAAGCATCAGCAAGGTGTTCTTCCCAAGACGTTGGGTAAATATTATCCAAGATGCATAATTACTGTGGTTTCTTGCGTTGTCTGCGATTTGGCTTGACAAATTAAAACGTATACTGTTAATGCAAAGTTAACAATTCTGTGGTGAGCGAAAGAATAACACATGAGTATAACACTGCCACCAACAAATGGAACAAAGGGTGAAAAAAGTCAAATGATGTCAATGTTACTGCTGAACGCTGCTGGTTTAATCAGCTGCTAGCTAGCTGTACAGTAAGCAGCCCGTATAGAGCATGCCATGGCACCAGGTCATGCAAGTTAAGCAGTGCCTTGATTTCCAAAGAAAATGCCATCTTTTAAACTTAAACGTCGGCATTTTTTAACTTCTTTGTATTGCATCAATGCAATCCATCAACCCGCTGTTTTAATCCTAAATTCTTTTATGCATAAAGCATCCACAATGAAAAAGTTAGGCGCAGCTGGAGATCTTAGATGACTAGACGTAAGCATAATTTGTTGCTTCATTTCGATAGAAAACAGATGGACAAGGTTGTCTCAACTTCAATTTCTCATTGTAAGGATTTTTTAAATCACAGTTACCAACAGTTTAATATGGAAAAACGAAATCTTTTTCTGTAGTGGTTATCCCGTGTGATTCTGAAATCACTGAAAAGAAAACCTTAATAGCAAAGAAATGCATGATGGATGACTGTAACATAAATGCATCATTATAGCTGAAGCAAGAACTTAAGTACGTCTGTAAGATCAGGTCACCTCAGTTGCTTAGTTAGCTAAATACAGTATAGTTTTACACTAAACTCAACTGTTCGTTAGTCTCTTTCAATTGTTTTATACTATTCAGGGTAATTTTCTCCGTTAGAAAATAATCACGATAAACCATGCATATGCGGTGTAGGCTACTCAGCAAGACTTGAAAAGATTAAAATCGTTTAAAATGCCTTCAATTTGATTTTGTTGCTATGGCCTAACGTTTAGCTTTTAAATCACAAGATAGAAATCTGAAATAACAAGTGAACCAATAAACGTTGAGTTACTGTTAGTACAGGTAACAGGCTAGGCAGAAAAACATGCAGAATTAATCCACTGGGAGTAGTAAATATAAGATCGCTGCAGCCTGATATCCAGCCTGACAATTAGCTGTAATCCCAGGAAACGTCATCTTTATTTATTGGCCGAAAAATGGTCGCATACAATTTGAAACACGCTGTAACGCAGTCGATAACAATCTGATACAAACGCTAGCTGTTACTAAGAAATATACAGCATGTACAGTTAAAAACCACTTTAAGAATGATGTTACTAGCAATAGCGATTTACGCTAGTTACCAACCATCTTGTTTCCAAGAAGTTTACAATCTTATACGGCATACTGTATTTGTTTGGATGTGATTGCTTGCTGCAGAATTTAACCAAGTAATCAGTTCTGCAAAAATGACTTTGCGACCACACATTATTTCCATCATGATCATCACTAATGGAACATTGTATTCCCATTGCAATACCATAACTATTGCTTATAATCAGCTGCTTAAATTATGACAACGTAGTCATCCTTTTCGGCTCCAGCGGCTTGCTTTGTAGAATTCGTTTACAAAAATCACATTTCGATTCTCGAGATCCTACTGGTTAAGGATTCTAGGACAACATTTTAATACTCAGCGCGAAAGATAACATCCAGCTTTGGAAGATGGTGTCAATCAAACGCTGTTATTCTTCGTGGAAAGTTCTACGATTCTTTTAAAGTTAAGAGACCAGTAAACACGGAGATAGACTAAATAGCACCGAGGCTGCATGGCCATGGCTTAGAAAATGTGAAAACAGAGGAGGTAGCGACACATGTTGGCTGACAGCGGCGGCCGACGGCGCTCAGAAGTGTTGGTTGCAAGGAGCTGGCTGTCATCGCCAATTGGGAGCAGCTGCTGTCTAAAAGGGACAATGTGCAAATGAAATCTTACAGCCTGCTTAGCTACGCAATAATTAGTCTTTCTGCCAAACCATAAATCACGGCTAATTTTCCCCTAGTGGAGTAAAACAAAAACTGGCACATTCTCTCGCTAACTGATGTTTGCGCACAATTTTTTTTCTCTCTTCTACTTCCTCGAAAAAGTACAGAAGAAATACCGCCATCCTGTTCGAAGCAATTCAACTTGAATCATGCATGTATTCATCGGGCATGACGGCAAGTGCATGAATTCGCCCACTGCAACCTATATCCTTATATAATGGCAACCCACACAGAGAAAACCAACAAAATACTTTACTGATTTATAATGACAATTGAAATAACTATTCCGGCTGTTTTGGCCTTCAATTGCAAAGGCTAAAGTGCCGAGAAGAGGCGAGAATCGCTCAGCGTACACCTTTTTAGTTGGCAATATGGCAAATAACTACGCTACTAAGTTGCGACTTCGCCATAGTGGGGCAGTCCGTGACTAATGTCACTCGAATCATTTTACCTTCTTGATCACATCATCCCACTGTCGAAAATCGTTTCCAATGATCCATGATGGGGGCCTAATTTTACAATAACAAAAAAAGAAATAACAGCTGGACAGGTTCGTTATAAACTCGCAGACGAATCCATTGTTTCTTCTGGCTAGTTTCTTGTCGTTTTAAAACACTTCACTATAATTGTATTCCCTTTAACAGCAATTTAGAAAGACCGCAGATGACAAGTCCACCCAATTATTAATAAGCCGGAATCAATTACAATTTGGCTGTATAGCTGATTTCTTCGTCACATATCCCTTATTGCCCTTAAAAGAGACAAGCATCCCAAAAACTGCAGACATATCAGTCATATTGATCTTTCGTGGTCAATGACCAATGATAGCAGCTTGCACATTGCTGGTCGTCTGCTTCACAAAAGGAGCTGAATCTGCTGATATTTCGAGACAGTAGTGTTAAATGACAAACTTGTAGTAATTCGTACATTGGTACGAATCAGATTATCAGGTATCAATCAACAAATCCTTGGGAATAAATTGAAACATTTAAAAATCTTATCATATCCTATCCCTTATCAGAACTACATGCAGGCTAGCCTGCCGTATAAAAAAGCAAAATACATTCAATCTTGGTGCTTATTCTTCATTGAAAATAGAAAGGAAAGCATTTATCATATTTCCGACATTTAAATGGCAGTATATCAATGGTAAACAGATATTCAATTTTAAGACACACTGTAGACCCTTAAGTTCTAGTCCTTTAGAAAGTTACTAAATGAGATGATATGCGTTTTCCTGCTACTAAAGGGCATCATAGTGCTCCATCACAATAATGCCATAGATAACAGAATACGATGAAAGCCACACCTTGTATTTTTAGAGTGTATTTTTATCTAGATGTCAATAAGGATTACATTTATCACATCAAATACAGGTATATTAACGCTAAAAGATATTATAATCAATAACAGTAATAAATGTCGTTAGAGTGCTATTAAAGGCGGCTGCAAAGCGCAAATCATTATCTACTCAATTTTCAATCAATAACAAGCTAATAAACTAGTTAAAAAGCAGAGACAAGGGCTTTGAGCCTTTATAGTTTTCTTTTCCGTTGCAATTCAAATACTAACTACTAAGATATGAACGAAAGTATAACTGATTAGCGGTTTTGACGTTGCGAAGTAAACAGTTATTAACTGAAATAAACTTGCCAGAAATTATCTCAAGGAAACGTCTTGCTTCAGTTAATTCTTAAACACTAAGTTTATTTGTTCCTTTTTAATGCTTTTTATATGTCTGAGGTGATTATCAAAATACCTTGCACGCATACAACAGAACAAAGTGAGAAACGATTAAGACACAATGATTGTCATCAACGGCAAGTTCCGTTTGAAAGATCTCATCATGCATTTGAGTTTTTTTCTTCATAATAACGAACTTAAATTGTTGGACTTGGACTAGTTGAAAAATTAAAAATTCCAACGAGCAACATATTTTACTAATAGAAAATTGTTTGTAAATTATTTATCAAACGTAACAATAACAGATTCCAAAATCTGTTTTAATACATTTATATACTATCATTGCAATTATATAACTAATATAAAATTATTGAAACAATTGAAATTGAAAGAGTTATAACAATAATGACCGATTTTATTAAACGGTTGACACATTAAGCACAAGTCTTTTGTCAAAATGAAATAGTCAATTCTTTAATAGCTCAAATGATACTCAAAAACTGACTTATGTGAGCAAAGAGTTTAGACTCTACAATGCATTTGGCTTCCGAGTAAAATGTTTTCAATGAATTGTGTAATATATTGCGAAATTCAAATTCAAGATGGCTAGCCTATCTTACTTTCCTCCAACTCGAAAACATGCATTCCAAACTCAAAAGCACGGTGTTTTCACAAAGAGAAATAATTTGATAATAATCTGCCGATTTAAACTAATTTAGAAAAAAGAACCTCATTAAGCTTATTCGATGGTTTCATCTTTACCTTTGTTTTTAAATACATGAAGCTT